>LJIJ01001325.1:0-48833 GCA_001718145.1 Orchesella cincta
CAATCTGGATAAGACAAAACCAACCAGACAGAGGTGGTGGTGTACCTCTGCTGCCGAATAAACTAAATAATTTTTGTTTCAACTGTTGCACTATATTAAAAAATTAAGACTTAACAATTTGATACACAATAAATAGTGCTGATTTTAACTGTGCAAAGTTTTTAACAACTTTCAATCGTATTAACAGTTTTAACGATAGTCACAACAAAACCAAATTTAGGTATATTATACACTTTAATACACACCTATCCTATCCATGTTCTTCCTTTTTTTGGCCCGAGGATTCTACTATGGACAGAAGCCTATATATCGGAGCACTGGATGGATCTAAAAGCAATTTTGAAAGTCACACGGATGTGCATTGTTCTGTAGATTGCTATTTTGAAAGTATGAATTCCTACAGAATACAAACTAAATTATAGCAAATTAGCTTTTTACAGCTTTGCACATCCCGGTTGACTTGCCGAAAAGGCAAGAGTCATTATATATTTTTATGAAATCCAAAGAGATGACGAAACTTTAAATCATGAACCTTGAGCAGAGATACTGGTTAGTATTATTTATTTTTCAAGATGCCTTTGAAGCTAACTCATCACGAGCCACACGTCTGCAGAAGGTGCAAAATCAACATTCTGTTGATAAGGAGAGAATTCTACGAAGAATGGATATGCAGTGCCTGCATCAGAAGACAACAGTTTTTGCAGCAGCTGCCTCAGTTGGAAATATCAACTTCCAGATTTGAAGTTTCCAAAGATGAAGACATCATTGAAGACAACGCACCTGAAGTACCTCATCAAATTCTGAAGAAAATTAGTAGTAGAGGTATCTTATTTTTACATCAAAATGTAAATAGTGTGCGTAACAAGTTTTATGACTTAAGATGGTTTAATATTAAATACAAAGCCAGCAGTTTTTGCTTGTACTGAATCAAAATTAGATCACGATAGGGACCAGAACTGTATGTATGAGATTGAGGAGTACACATTGTTACGCTATGATAGAGCAGAAAATCAAGGCGGTGGTATTCTTATTTACATTGACAGCAACTATCAATTTGAAGAAATTGTATTAGAATATGAGCTACCACGTTTCTGTGAAGTAGTACTCTTAAAAATTAAACGACATGGCATGAAGCCTATAGTTTTTGTGACAGTTTACAGACATCCAACAAGCAAAATTGAAGAATTCATATCAGTGTTTGCCAAAATTAATAACTTTATAAATCAACAGAGATGTGATGTAGTAATTGTTGGAGACTTTAACATAGACGTTTTGCCAAAATCAGATGGCAATATTGATAATCTAAAATTCAAATTTTATCAGTATGTAGAGAATTTGCCTTATGGCAATTAATACAACCCACAAGGGTGCATTACTAGATCACGTCTATGTTAACAATAGAAATTTATTCAGAATAGCAGGGAACTTCCCATTTGCAGGGTCAGACCATAACGTATGTTATGTAATCAGAAAAAAGCTAAAGATTCCGCTGAAGTGATTTTAAAATGTAGGAAAAAAATTGACTGGCAAGAAGTTAGGAAGGAAGTAGCTCTAATCAGTGGAAAGATAGAAAGAATATGAAATGAACGGCTGGTTGCCATCTAACACGGTCTGCTGACAAAATGTTTTATTTTATTAACAATGAGGTGATGGATATTATTAGCCACTAAAGCAATCTTCTAGAGACCAAATGATGCCACAGGGAGGTGGACTTGGAAGTTGTCGAGTTAATGTGACAGTTTAGGATGAGTTGCAGTTAGGGTTGGTTGGAAATGTAATAATGAATGTAGTTAAAAATGTAGAATGAAGTGAGCAGGTAAAACAGGTAGGTTTAAGTTTCAATGGTAAAGTAGTAGGAATTTTATTGAAGTAAAAAGCTCAAACTTAGAAGGAAAAAGGAAGGTTGATTGCCTTAGCTCTAGAAGGCAACAACGTAGGATCAGCAGTAAATTTACTCCTTGGCAGACTGAGGAATACAGAAAATTGAGTAATGCCAGAGAAAGGGCTCACATTCTGTTTTATAGAGAAGTGACTGATAGGAACTGGAAAGCGTATACTAGGTTAAGAAACGATTGTAATATGATGTTAAGAAAAACCAGAAATTGTATTTCAACGATAGATAAAACGGAGACCCTGTGGGACTCCATTGATATGTTGTTTAAGAGCAAGAGCAAGATGCAAATCAATGTTTCAGTTGATAAGGGTGAATTGATTACTGGAAGAGAACAAATGTCAGATATTTTAGCAGATGCTTTTTTGGTAAAGAAGGAGATTGTGAATGAAGATAATTGTGATTCTAATGTAGAGTTTTGTTTTAAGCACTCCCAGTTAGAACCAGAATTAGTTCAAGTTGAAGAGATTATGACAGCAATTCAAAAAATGAAAGTTAGAAAATCCCATAATCCAGAGGGTCTAGTACCGCTATGAAAAATATGGGTAGTGTGTTTTTGAAGTTAATGGTAACATTATTCACTGCAATTTTGTTGAATGGTACGGTACCGACAGCCTTTAAAAAGGCCGATGTAAAACCTCTTTTTAAGGGAAAGGTTCGAAGCAGAGCAGTAGAAACTATCGACCCATTTCATTGCTTAATGACTACTGCAAGTTGTTCGAAATGTTTCTATCTGAACGAATAAAGTATAGGGTAGAGAGCAAGTTGAGCGACAACCAACATGCTTATAGGGAAAGCAGATCCTGTAATACAGCACTAAGGATTTTCACAGATTAGGTTTTTAATGAAATTGACAAACCGCGAACGAAAGTAGGTGCTATTTTTATTGACTTTACAAAAGCATTTGATTCTATCAGTCATTCCAAATTATTTAATAAGTTAGTGACAGAGTTTGAACTAGACCCTTATTTAGTTAAAATTATTCAAGACAATATGTCAGAAAGGGTATTTTCAATTGATAACTTTGGTGACAAGCTATATAATATGGATAGAGGAATATGTCAAGGTTCAGCGAATGGGCCATTGACCTTTAGTCTGTATGTAAATGACATAGGTAGGTTGATTAGTTCTGCTTACCTTCTGTATGCAGACGGCATCGTCATTTATGCTAGTGGCGAAAATTTTCAGGAGATTAGAGATAAATTAGTAATTGATATGGAGAAGATACAGAAATGGTGCTCAGAGAACTATATGTCAATCAACTGGGAAAAAACCAAGTGCATGTTTTTTCACAAAGCCCACGATCCAACAATTAAGAAGGAAACTGTGTTAGAAAATATAGTTGTTGGTAATAATATTATTGAAAGAGTATTCGAGTTTAAATACTTAGGAATCATTTTCGATCCACTCTCAGTTTTACAATTATGTACTACAGAAGGTCTCCCAGCGATTGAAATACCTACGTGGTTTCAAAAGATTCCTCAATGAAAAACTAATTAGGATAATGGTAAATGCTCACCTTCATTCAGTAATTGATTATGGGGTTGACATCTGGGCAGTTCAATCGGAATTGCTTTTAGATGAAATCCAACACAAAATTGATCGATTTCTTTATGAATGTGAGTATTCCGGTATGTATAAGAGAAAAAGACATGAGACATACTCAGAAGATATAGTGAAAATTAGAGAAAAGTTTGGTTTCCTATCTGTTCGTCAGAGAAGAGACTTAGTTATTCTCAAGTTAGCTTATGATAACTATCAAAATGGAAGTCTGGTGGTTTCGCAACGCGAATCCTCTAGAAAAATTCCTTTAATTATAGTACCTAGATTCCATTCACAAATTTTCAAAAAGTCTCTAAGGTATAGAACAATAAATCTATGGAATCAAATTCCGAAAGATACTTGTATAGAAAAGTTAAGTAAAGGTAGCTTCGTAATATTGATGGAAAAGTTTGTTAAAAATATTAATAGTAATTAAGATTTCGTTGTTTTAGTTAGTAAATGCTATATACGCTATTGTGTCCCTGTATGGAAAACAGTACTATTGTATTGATACAGAAAATGGGAAACCGTTGAAATGACACATGAATAAAGTTTCAATTCAATTCAGTTCAAAAACCGGTTGATTAGCTTTTAAATTTACCATCTGTAGCAATTTAGATTTCTGTTGCACGATATTTACGGAATCTTCAGTTAACAGTCCGTATACACTTGCCTTTCAAAAACTTCAAGTAATTTAATCAACGTTTGTTGCAGATTTACGTACCAAAATTCAAAACCACACTTCTAAAAAATTTACACTTGTGTACACATATGTGTTAGAGAACGCGACGAAGTCATTAAAAATTGGTTTACAGCTGTGCCATGCTGATATTTACTGACTTGTTTAAGTACACCAACTTTTTGAGTGTTTAAAACATGTTGTTCCTGCCCTTAATTTGTGTGTGTGGTTTGTGTAAAAGGGTTGGAAAGGAATGTAGGTTACTTGGTAAATTTCAGGCTGGGTATGAATTTATAGAAACTATTATAAAACTTCAGAGTAAACGAGTCAGAGAGGTACAGCGGACATGTGCAGTCTGCAAATGTACAATCCTCTAACACATTCATAGATGAACTAACCTTTCAGACTGGGCTTGAGTAGTTTATGGAACTTTGTAGGTAGAGAGACAGAATAGGGGTACCATCTACGTTATATGCACAGTCTATACATGATTGTACAGTCTGATGCAAAGAAGGTACCTATGATTGGGCATACGTGACTGTCAGATGTGCCTTTCGGTAGTTTTCATACTAGATGTCTTTCTGCCTTTCCACTTTTAATTTATTTTTGTCTGTGAAAACTTTACATTTGTATTTCTATCAAGTAAAGTACACACACCACATGTTAAAACATTCTCCTTTTTAAATAACTTCAGCACGTAGGAATAAAAATTCATACTTTAAACTTAAATCTTCAAGAAAGTACATTAGAGTTTCAAAAGGTACAAATAATAATACACAATCACAATGGTTTTAAATGCAACCACCCATGAATAGAGATAATTTGCAATTGAATCAAACAGAACTTAGCTTCAATGAATCGGCTGTGGGGAAAGCTTGCAGGACTTTTGATGAAACACATATTCACAAAATTAAATTTCGTATTAACTTGCCAGTTGTTTCTGCGTATGGGACGGATATTGAAATGACAGAGTTTTCACCTGAGAACTACAACAGCACGTCTTATTAAAACACGAAGACGTCCAAAGTGTCGACCAAGAACTAAATGTGAATTTCCATATAATTTTTCTGCAGTCATGCATGGCATAGCCCAACTGTATTAAGTAATAATATTAAAATAAGCATCAATTACATCATAAGAAACATTTTACCCCATTTTTTCACATTCATAACTTCCATTTTACTAATTATAAACTATACCATATCAATTAATGGATACAATAATATTTAATATAAATGTATAATGTGCTGCCATTTATCATACTATATCACGATTGGGAACGTCTACATGCAGTTTCAGACTGTCTATTATGAGAACGGAAAAAATTTAAATGAATGAACAGGGAAAATCCTCCAAATTGCAAAGCCAATCTTTTTTGCAAACACAAGACAAGTTTTTGAAACGTTACGTTGGTAAACTAAGGTTTTACAGAGCGATTTAAATGAAACGTTTCACAGAGTTTAAATACTTAAGTAGCCATTTGGGTTTTTAGATGCATGTAAAAATGTTCAAACAAAGTTTAATGAAAATAAAAGGAATTGTGTAGCATTTATTTCAAATGTAGCTCAAACAAAATTATAAAATGATTTAAAAATGTATTTATAAGAGTAGTATTTAAAATTAAACTAAACATTAGATTAAAATAAAACAAAAGTAGTAATGTTAGTATACAAAAAATGAGGTAGATAATATACGCAATCCTAAACAATTCAAAGTTATGCCTGAGTGTTAACTGTTAACACTTTTTAAATACAAGTCAATTACAAATTTCTAATACAATTTTTCAATTTGTAGACAAAAAATAAGTTAATATCAATTTTACTGCAAACATTTAATATTACAACACGTGGCTCGTTCTGCTCCCATAAAAAGTTCGGAATGATTGACCTTACAAATAAACTTCAGTTGCTATTACGGAATGCTTTTTCGCAAACATCCCATTTGAATGGTTTTTCGTTCGTGAACTTTTAAATGAGAGTTCAGATGCGGTCTTTGGTAGAATGTTCGACCGCACACATTGCATTTGAATGGTCTTTCTCCGGTGTGAGTTCTGAAGTGAGCTGTCAAATGACTGTTTTGACCAAATGCCTTGCCACAAATGGAGCATTTGAAAGGTGTCTCTCTAGTGTGGGTTCTAAAATGTATACCCAAAATCGCCCCACTTGCGAAGTCTTTCTCACATAAGTTACATTTAAATGGTTTTTCCCTAGTGTGTGTTGTTATGTGCCTAAATAATTCTTTCTGAGATCTGAATGCGGCGCTACAAAAGGGGCATTTAAACGATTTTTCTCCTACTTCGTGTATCTTTAAATGTTGTTTCAAATTGCATTTACGTCTGAACATCTTGCCACATTTTCCACAATTAAAGGGCTTTTCTAAACTGTGTACTTTTAAGTGATCTGTCAGGTGCCCTTTTCGTCTAAACGCCATCCCACAAAAGGAACAAGAAAACGGCTTCTCTTTAGTGTGCATCTGCAGATGTTTCATCATGGTGGAAGTGTTGGTGTATGTTTTGGGACAAAATATACATTTGACTTCCTTATGACCCCTTCGATTGGTCATTGTGCTTCAGGAACTTTCACCGCTCCTGAAATGATAAAATGATAACAGTAAATTACGATGTATATTTGCACGCAATTAACCAAATCCAATCGTGTCGAGACCTGTCGAGTAACTGACACGCCTGGACAGAAAAATTCCTAACAAACTAAGAAATAGGCCGTAAATCAGAAAAGGGACCACGGATATTGTGTCAAATTGAAGTTAAAAAGCATTGAAAGGTTAAATAACGAAACCCTAGTGGTAAAATTTCATACATGTACTAATTGTAGGTCGTTAAAGTGTTAATATTTTGCTTACTCGACTTGCAGAGATCTCGCTAGAATAGGCACTTTATTTAACTATTATTGAATGAACAGCAGAATGGAAATCTTGCTGTTCTGTTGTTGTAACAAAAATGATTTATTTTTAAAAGTCACTATTTGCTTACTTTTTGACGTTTCTGTTGCTTAATATTAGTTTGCTTAGTACATTTAGTCCGCAGTATTTATTTCTTCCTTACAAAACTGTTAAGTTAGTTTGTTGAATGCTTAAGAACCAAACACATTAGCACTTTGAGTTAACTTACGTGTGTGCGGAATGGATTGTTCATTATTATTTACTAAATCGGACTTAGCTGCTTTATGTACAAATTTTCTTTCCAAATCGACAATTAGAATCATTCATGTGGTGGTTTACTTAGGAAGAAATATATGTGCAAAGTAAGTAGAAAACATAATATTCTGTTTGGCAAGATTACTGCTTTGCTTAACTGCATAAATGATGAAGAAACGTAATGCATAAATCGATAATGCACATGGATGATACCAATTTTTACATTTTCATTTATTTTTAAATGTTCGATTCATTTTCTTTACAAGCCAAACGCAGTTGCATGATCGGTTGCAGATCCCAACATTTTGTGCAAGCACTCCGTGTATCTGGATATTTTTACTTTTTACAAGCATCACCCAACGTTCCAGAAATGTTTTGATTGGAAAGGGCTAATTAAAACCTTGAAGCTCTTTATAGTTGGGGACATGCAGTTCAGGTTTTTGCCAGAGGGGGTAAGCAACCCTTTTTATGACAGAAAATAGTCAAACCTCCAATGTTCATGGTTGTAATTTCTATTTGTATCCTTAAGATTGCTAAAGCAAGAACGGCGGCTCGGAATTTTGTTTCTTCTTAAGGATTTTTGAGGAAGATTAGACGTTCACAAAAGGTTTGAATGATAAGTAGTAGGCTGTAAGAGTATTAAATCAAGAGCTTCCGGATGTGAGGCAATTGGTACAGCTAAATTATGTCACTTCAAATTTCAAGTTGAATGAATTTTGCAACAGGGTACTTAAAGCCAGCGAGCGGCAAATGCAGGAATTTAAGAACTTTTGATGAAAAATGGAAATCCATCTCAATGTTCAAAATCAAAGTTTGGAGAGTTGCTGCTCTTTTTACACTGTAATCTTAGGTGTTTATAGTTGTGAAGATTATTTAAGTAATACCGACATTAGAGGCATGTTAATCATGAAGCTCGTCATGGTATAGGTATATATAATTTCTACAGCTTGATATTTCAAAAAATGGTGAAGGACTGGAATGAAGCTAGTTATTTACTTTACACAAATAAAAACATAATAGTTCTAAATAACCCAATTTAAATATATTTGGTTGATCTACTACATATGATTTTTTTAAATTCAGAAATATTAAATACAAAATACCCTGAAAGCTTTCAAGTGTCATTTTTAAACACTTATCACAAACGTATGTATTCATTACGTATTTTCCTATAAATAAAGAAGATTTGGTGACGTTTGACTGACTAAAAATAACTGCCAACACAGGACCGGTTACAAAGTTGCTACCACCCGATGCCATTAGACCTCGGCCGGGTGACGAATGTCCCTAAAACCGTTTTTGTTCCAATTACGGTTGTATGTTCAAATGCTTGAATAAGAATAACTAAATTTAAGAAATAATTATGCACATTTATTTAAACTTCGATTGATAAAAAATTACTTAAAATTGCGTGGCAAAATAAGTTTTAAAAATTAAAGTTATAAACAAGCAAAAAATAACCTGAAAATGTTGGTAAACGAAAATTAAAGTCGAAATTATATTTACACTTAGCTAGTTCAATTACTTTTAATTCGAACCATCCAATCATCGTTTAATGCTTTAGTACGCATATTAAATAAAAATCTGTATCAAATATTTAGCATACAGTTTTTCCAATATTTCAAAACATAGTATCTGCCACATTAACTGCCAACACAACAATCCAAAGCATTTCTAGTTCGGTACCCAAAAGTGGATGATGTACGACTCGAATTACAAATTAGACTAAAATAGCTATTTCCCGATTCCCTTGTGAGTTTTAAAATGACATTTTAAGTGCGAGCTACTACGAAAGGCTTTTTAGCAAACATGGCACTTGAAAGGGCTCTCCCCAGTGTGGATTCTGGAATGAACTCTGAGATTCTGTTTTAAGCTAAACGTTCGACAGCACACGTTACATTTGAAAGGCTTCTCTCCAGTGTGAACTCTGAAGTGAACTGTCAATGAACTGTTTTGACCAAATGTCTGGCCGCAAACAGTACATTTAAAAGGCTTCTCTCCAGTGTGAGTTTAAAAATGATCTGTCAAAACACTGTTTCGAGCGAATGCTTTTACACAGACGGAGCATTTGAAAGGTTTTTCTCGGGTGTGGGTTCTAATATGCATTTCCAAAGTCGCTCTCATTGCGAAATCTTCCCCACATAAGTTACAACTAAAAGCTTTTTCTCCAGTGTGTGTTGTTATGTGGCTAAAGAGACCCTGCTGAGATCTGAATGCCCTGCTACAAAATAGACATTTAAATGATTTTTCTCCTGCTCCGTGTGTCTTTAAATGTCTTTTTAAATTGCATTTATGCCCGAACATCTTTCCACACTTCCCACAATTAAAAAGCTTTTCTACAGTGTGGACTTTTAAGTGAACTTTCAGAGTGAATTTTTGTCCAAACGCCATCCCACAGATGGAACAGGAAAACGGCTTCTCATTGGTGTGTATTAGCAGATGCCTCATCAGTTTGAAATTGCAGGTGTATTTTTTTGGGCAAAATACACATTTAAACTGATTGTCGACATGACCTCTCCGATTTGTCATTGTGCTTCAGGAGCTTTCAATGCAACTGAAATTTCAAAATGAAAACAGTAAATAACGAACGCTATTTTCCCGTATTTAAATATCATTCACTGAAATCAATAGCAGGTTATTTGCCCGCCCCTTACCTACTTGTTGTATTAAGGGTTGTTTAATTTTTTTATTTACGTTTTATGGCACTTTTGATTCCGTTTGCTTAATATTTACGGCACATTTAGTAAACTGCTTGTGTGTCTACCATCGAAACTGTTAAGTGAGACCATAAACGTTTGTTGATTGTTAAAGAACCAAACTTCAGCAGCTTTTTGAATTAAGTTATGTATTTCCGTGTTGAGAACCGTTGAAAAGTTATTTGAAAATTGGTTCGTGAGGATGACACTAAACAGAAATGCAGCAGAGTGCACTAAAAGTCCAAAGTGAAACTTCACTAGAAAAACGTACCTGAACTGAGTCTTCAAACGTGAAATCGGTCTGTCGTTACATTATTTGTGTGTTTTTTGCGTTGAAAGAATACTGATATGAAGGTACTTAGGTAAATTTCAGATAGGGCTTGAGCTGCTTATGGATCCTTGTAACTTGCGATGTTTTAGTCTACTACCCACATAAATAGTCTGCATTCATGCAACCTTCTAATGCGTTTATAAAAAGTTTGCCGTTTGCGTCTGAGTGTACGTCTTTATAAAATCTTATGCAGGGAGGGTACGTCTGAGTTGACGTACGATATTACTCCTGGCATACTTTATAATTGATGTATTGTATTGCTTACAGTTTTCCTCTTAGTTTTCTCTGTGAACACTTTTCATGTATGCTACTTCCAAGTAAATGCACATTCACCAAAAATAAAACACATTATCATATTTGTAACGTTTACACAACTTTGGCACGTAATCATAAATTTCAGATTTATTTTTATGGTTATAACAAAAAGGTTGAAGCAGAAAAAGGTACATATATCAACTGCTTGTCCAAACTTAGATGAACACTACATTATTCTACATAAATGAATGAGTATAAATGAATATACACCCGTAGCTTGTGTTAGGGGATATTTTATTAGCTGTAAAACTCAAACACAGTTAGTTTTTGTCAAGCATAGATACTTGGTTTATATGACCCTACATGAAATTTCACGTTATGTTATTCGCCGATGCAAACAAATTCCAGAAAATTACTTTATGCTTGATGAACATGATTGTTACATACGTTGGTATTTGGGGTATTATCATTCCAATAATTCATGTCGAGAAACAGCTGAGAAAAATATTATCAGTAGGATGTTCGTATGTTTATTTTCTGTTCGATTAAAAACAATTTATTCCGAGTAAACAAAATAATTAATTAATTCAAAAAGTTCATTTGAAATCAAACGGATTCTTCTATTTGAGATTTATTTAAAAAACTGAGATGAGCGTCTATTTCAGCTATTCCTCAAATATATATATATATATATATCTGTCACAAATTTCATGCCAGACATAGACCTTTTATGAGTTTTAGATAAAGATACCCTGCACACACAGGACCTATTTACATCGGCTTTGCATTGCCGTAAACTCGTAGAATGTAATTAGTGTTATTATCTACCAAATCTGGTTTAGCTGCTCTAGGTACAAATTCTCTTACCAATAATTAGAATCCTTCATGGGGTGGTTTAATAATGCAGAAATGTATGTGCAACGTAAGTGGGAAACAAAACATTCTATTGTGAGAGGTTGCAGGTTTTTTTAACTGCATACACAATGACGAAACATAATGCATAAATTTTCAACGTCCCATTTGTTTTAAAGAAAACAAACGTATTTGCATAACCAATTATGGATAAAAATATTCTGTACAGGAACTGCGTGTATTTTGACTTTTAATGACTTGCGCAATCTTCATTGCAGCTCTGACTTAAAATTTCAAATAACGTTATGTGGATGTTTGCTTGAATTTTGCAAAAACCAGATGAACCTATCAACGCAGAACGCAAGACTGGAGAAAGGTATTTCTGGATGTTCACAGAAGTATAGCAAATTTGCTAATGAGTGGTAATAAATAGTAAGACTTTTTAATGAAGGGCTTCGGGATGTGAGCAAATTGGTACAGATAAATTATGATGCTTCAACATTCAAATTGACTGAGTTTCGCAACAGGGTACTTCAACCCAGCGAACTACAAAAACAGTAATTCTAGATCCTATAATGTAACATAGAAATCCAACTCGATGTTCAAAAGTGGGAAATGATTGAACGGCGGTTCGGAATTTCTTTCTTCTTGAGGATTTTTGAAGAAGATTAGACGTTTAGAAAGGTTTTAAATGATAAGTGGTAGGCAGTAAGTATACGGAATGAAGGGCATCAGGATGTGAGGCAATTGGTACAGCTAAATTATGACACTTCAACTTTCAAGTTGAAAGAATTTTGCAACAGGGTACTTAAAGCCATGCCAACTACAAACGCAGTAATTCTAGAACTTGTGTTGAAAAATAGAAATCCATCTCAATGTTCAAAATCAAAATTTGAAGAGTTGTTGCTGTTCTTACATTTGCAATCCTAGGTGTTTTTCTAGTCGTGAAGTATTATTTAAGTAATACGGACATTAGAGGCATGTCTATCAAGAATCTCGTCTTGTTTTAGTTTTAGGTACATAGAATTCCTACAGCTTTATATCTCATAAATGGTGAAGGACTTGAAAGAAGCTAGTGATGTATTTTACGCAAATAAAAAATGATAGTTTTAACTTACTCAATTTAAATACATTTGATTTTTAAAAGTTCAGAAATATTAAATACCAAAAACCATTCAAGCTCTCAAGTGTCATTTTTAAACACTTATCACAAACGTATGTAGCCACTGCGTATTTTCCTATAATTAAAGAAGATTTGGTGCCTTGTGACTGACAAAAATATAACTGCTAACACAGGGCGGGTACCAAATTGCTACATTCCGATGCCATGGGACCACGGCCGGGTGACAAATGTGCCTAAAACCATTTTTGTTCCAATTACGGCTGTATCTTCATATGCTTGAATAAAAATAACCAAATTTAAGAAAAGATTATGTATCATTTATTTCAAATTGATATTAAATTTATATAAAATTGATATACAAAATTACTTAAAATGACATGGCATAATTAGTTTAAAAATTAAAATTATAAATAAGTAAAACAATAACCTAATAATGTTGGTAAACGAAAAATTAAGGAGAAATTATATTTATTCCTAGCTAATTCAATTACATTTTCTTCCGATCATCCAAACATCCTTTTGTGTTTTACTACCCATATTAAAGAAAACCCTGTATCAAATATTTATCATACAGTTTTTCCAAAATTTTAGAACAAATTAACTGACAACGCAAGAATGCGCAACATTTCTAGTTCGGTACCCAAAAGCCGATGCTGTACGACTCGAATTACAAATTAGACAAAAGGAGCTATTCCCCGATTCCCTTGTGAGTTTTTAAATGGCATTTTAAGTACGAGCTTGTACGAAAGGCTTTTTCGCAAACATGGCACTTGAAAGGTCTCTCCCCAGTGTGGATCCTATTATGTTTTATGAGATCTGATTTGCTACTAAATGTTTTGTCACAAACGTTGCATTTAAATGGTTTCTCTCCAGTGTGGGTTCCGAAATGAACTCTGAGATTCTGTTTTATGCTAAACGTTCGACAGCACACATTGCATTTGAAAGGCTTCTCTCCAGTGTGAGCTCTGAAGTGTACTGTCAAGGAACTGTTTTGACCAAATGTCTTGCCACAAATAGTACATTTGAAAGGTTTTTCTCTGGTGTGAATTCTAGTATGATCTATGAGATGAGATTTGCCACTAAATGTTCGGTAACAAACGTTACATTTATAAGGTTTTTCTCCGGTGTGGGTTCTAAAATGTGTTCCCAAACTCAATCTCCATGCAAAATCTTTTCCACACAAGTTACATTCAAATGGTTTTTCCCTAATGTGTGTTGTTATGTGGCTAAACAGGTCTTGTTGAGATCTGAATGCCCTGTTACAAAAGGGACATTCATATGATTTTCCTCCTGGTCCGTGTCTCTTTCAATGTCTTTTCAAATTGTCTTTATTCCGAAACATCTTGCCACATATTCCACAATTAAAGAGCTTTTCTACAGTGTGGACTTTTAAGTGAACTGTCAGATAGCGTTTTTGTCCAAACGCCATTGCACAAATGGCACAGCAGGAAGGCTTCTCATTAGTGTGTGTTAGCAGATGCTCCATTAGTTTGGAGTTGTTGATGTGTGTTTTGTGGCAAAACACACATCTAAAACTGGTGTCGCGCATATCATCCCGACTTGCCATGACGATTTGGGTAAATGATGTTTACTTCAGTATCTAAATAACAAATGTGTAACAAAAGAATAACGGGTGTCATTTGTATTTGTTTATGTGATATTCATTGAGCAGGAAAATGAAATTTAATATGTCTGATTTTACATATCTAGTTGGCCGGATGTTCCAACAAGGCTGACAAAATGTCGAAATCGGGGTGGAACACGGCGTTTCGATTTCTGCTACAGAATATTTATACTTAGACCTACAGCTAAAACCTTGTCCGTGACATACAAATCTGTTATGATATAACTTAAAAGTTTGTTGAAAATTTTAAAACAGTACTCAATAACACTTTGAATTTAATTACGTCTAGGAAACTACTCATATTTGATTATGTGGTGAGTGATGTTAAGTTGAAACTAAATTGTTAAGTGTGCTCAACATTCCACGCTAAACGATGTAAGTAAATACACTGCATAAGTTTTGGTACTTGGAATTGGTCAGGTGCATACATTGTTTGCATGTATTGTGTGTTAAATGCTTAGAATGGATGGTGAATACTCATTCTGACAGATTTCAGCCGTTTTATTTAATGCTGATGTTTGAGACCCAAAGAAGGTACATTTTCTACTGAATGCTAAAAAAATGCTCCGACGCACTTCTGTCAAATGTTGCTTTCGCCTCTAAGTGAATGTATGAAGGACATTGCACAAGTTATACGTAAGCAGTCCTAATGTTATTTTTAGCCTTCTTTGTGATATATTTATATATGAATAACACATACTGTATTGTAATATCTTTTTTTAGCAAAAAAATGTTATCACAAATGGAAATTTCATTTTTTCCAACATTGAATAGTTTCAGAGTATATTTCTGCACGAGGTAATAATATCTATAAAGAGTCCAGTTGAGATTATCTTAACACGCATTGTTGGAAATGCTTACTGTAGGACTTATTTAACCAATAGAAATGTTAATGAGGTGAGGAATGTTTGCTTTGGTCTCATATAACGGCAAGTTATGCAACAGTCTTTTTTTCTACATCCTTTTTTAAAAATTTATCTTCAAATTACTGTCAATGCTTTTGCGAAATAAACCCCCATTACTCAAATTTTAATACATTTTCCAAATGTATTTCTAAAACAAACAGTAAAAAATTATTACAACTATAGAAGTTGAAATTCTTCTGCATTCAAATTCTCCTTTGATTAAGAAAAAGCTGCCAAGTAAACTCCTCGTACCTTACCCCGAAATCAGATGGTAGTTTAAGACTTCAACTGAGCTGCATTAATTAAAATTCTGATATTTTACCGAGGTATTTAACAAATTAACATTGAAAATCATTTAGGATATTTCAATGAATCTTTTTATGGGAGAAGGCGCGCAGTTAGCACATCAGTAAGCAACTGAACCTCCTTATCTCATGGAAAAATTTGGCTTCTAAGTGAGCTGAACAGTTGTAAAATACTCATGTAAAACCTACACACGAAAAACGAGAATCTGCAGGTGAAGAAGAACTTTCCTCCATTCAAACGGATATGTTGGAAGCTTGTTAGCTTCTCGATGAAGTGGACAGTCACAAAATGACAATAAAGAATAACTTGTCAATGGTTTGTGCGTATGCAAATAAAATTGAAATGGCGGAGTTTTCAACTGATATTTCTGCACCAGCGCGTCAAAATAAAATAAAAAGCCGTCATCCAAAGTTTGGACCGAAAAATACCTATGAATTTTCATAATAATTTTCCAGTTATCATTTATACAGTATTTGGTAATTGTATTAAAATGCATTAATGTTATTATAAAATACAAATCATTTTACAAATTGAAATGAATTGGTACAAGAAGAAATGCATCACACCTTTGCACTTGCACAAAGATTCACATTTTAATTACCACATTATCATATTCGGTCAGTGTTGAATCATTTCTGAAGTTGCAGGCTGAATATTAAGAGAACGGACAAATGAAAGAAGTCAGATAAAGGTATGAAGGAAGCGATAGTTCCCTGTAAGAGGCTTTTTGTTATTTTACCCTTTTTAATGTTCAGGCCTGGATCGGAGAACAAACTTGGGAGGATTGCAAAATATATTGTTGAACAAAATGAACTGGTGTGTAATGGGATTGGAAAGAAGTAGTTGTTGAGTTTTAGCATTGAAAACTCGTTCTTTTTGTTTGCTTTCGCTTGAGAAATAGTCGTACACTAAAATATGTGAATTGTTTTGGTAAAACTTAGTTTTGATATACTGGGTAAATCTCAATTTCTTTCGTTATTGGTAATAGTTTTTAATATTTTTTTGTTCGTAAACGATAAATTGCAGTGAAATTGAATTCTTTAGCACAGGCTTTATCATACAGGCTTACTTTCCACCCTCTATGTTGTAGAATTCATTTGTCAGTTATTTCATAAGTCAAAGAATCAAGTGTTCATCATGAGTAGCCCTTAATAGGAAAAAGGGTTGATCGAAAAATTAAGAAAGGAACGTCATAAAGTATTACAGCGGATAAACCTGAAGGAATTACAATTGCAGTATTGCACCGAGGGGGTAACCAACATGTTTTACGACAGGAAACAGTCAAAACTTTAATTGTTTATGGTTTGTAATTTTTATGTGTGTCCTTAGATTGCTAAAACTAGGTCGACAGTTCGAGTATTTCTTTCCTTCTTCAGATTTTGGGAGTAGCTAAGAGGTTCACCAAGCCGCAGGGTTCGGAACCAAGATCTTTGCAAAATATAAAAAATTGTGCAGATAAACTATGACACACAAACATCCAAGGTGAATGCATTTTGCCAGAGTGTACATCAAGCCGGAGATATTCATAGTGCAGTACTTCTACAATTTGCGAAGCAACCTGGAAATTCATCTCCATATTTGGAACCAGTTACGGAAGAACTGCTGATCATCTTAAATTGCAATCCCATCTCTCGTCTCTAGACTTTCTTACAATTACGACGTAAGTAATTATAGTTATTAGAGATATGTCAATAATACCTTTTGTCTTTTTCAGATATCTGGATATTCTACAGCTTGATATCTCAGAAATGCTTAAGGACAGGAACGAAGCGAAAATAATCGAGTCGGTGATGAATTATATCCAATCCGCGAAGCAAATAGTGTTGTCGGTAACCTAAAGGACGTGGGACATGTGTCATCCCGAAATGAGAGCCCTGTTGTTCAAGATGAATGAAGATAACTGTTAATCGAATTCACTTTATTCCATTGTGTACGACATGCATTTTCCATGTGATACTCATGTTAAAGCGTAGGTACCTTATGATACTGATTGACGTTTAGTATTTTACCGACACCATGTTCACTCACCCGACTGCATTGCATTCTTTCCAACTTGAAATGAGAATGAGATGATCCAATGTTAAAGGATTGCTACATATAAATGAATTCGAATTCATCAGTTTTTGGTTACAATTGAAGTACATAAACATTTGTTCAAAACGGATATAGATGAAGACAAAGATTATTATTTCATAAAACTAATATTTATTTCAAGTAATTACAATATAAGTTACAGAAATAAATTAAACAGGAATAAATACTTAAGCCTTAACTACGTTAATTTACAAAAAAAATGGAGAAAGTACTATATTTATTCTCAAGAACTTCATACGTATATGAACTGGTACTTAACACAAAACCCTAAGTAATCTTTCGATTACACCTTTTCAAAAATATAATAATACCAAACGAAACTTTACTCATATTAAAACGACAACTAGCACTGGTACAATGAGTGGTAAATGTAAGCGTTAACCAATCAAATTCCAAGAAATGAGAGTAAACCTTATATTTATGATTTTTGATTAATTCTGGAACTTTAACTGCTAATTAGCTTTCAAGCCCAGAAGTGTTTTTTTTGAGTATTCATTTAAAAGCACGAATCTGCCACCTATTCTCCTTTGCAATACACAACGCTTAGTCACTTTTAATTGAGTAAAAACATTAATGATGTAAGACTGATATAAAGTAGTAAGTGTACATGGAAAAAATAGTTAGATTTTTAGCTAAATGTCCAATTGTTCAAATCAAATTAACTGAAATTTAAAAAAGACTATGCAGCTCTTATTTCAAGCGTCGAATGAAGCTCAAACTAATCTCCAGTAATTAGATGAGTAGTTACTAAAGTCTAAACGTAAATTTAACAATATATTGATTAATAAAACTAGTATACAGTGTTAGTAGCATTTTCACTGTGCAATTATAACAATTTAACTGCCAATTATAAACCTATGAGTGTTTTGGGTCCCCTTTTCATGTACAAATCATTCTCACTTATCTAACGTACAAATTCCACTACTTGCAAATACAACGTACCAAGAACAGATTACTACGGACATTCAACAGTCTGTTTCCTTTTTGTTCTCATACACGCACACTGGTGATGAACGACTTAAAATAAATTATAAATAAAATGGCTATTTTTTGACTTCCTTGTGAGCTTTGAAGTGACCTGACAAGTTCGAGCACGAAACGCTCCTTCGCAAACAATGCGTTTGAATTTTTTTCTCCCGTTTCAACTTTCAAATGAAGTGTTAAGTGCGAGTTCCTACGAAATTTTTTTGCGAGCATTACATTTTAAAGATATATTCTATAAGTGAATATTCAAATGAGTTTTGAGAGTTGATCTTCGGCTGAAAGCTCGACCACAAACATTGCATTTGTATGGTTTCTCTCCAGTGTGAGTTCTGATGTGAACTGTCATATCACTTTTTCTAGCAAATGACTTGCCACAAACGAAGCATTTGAAAGATTTTTCCCCTGTGTGAATTTTTAAATGAGAGTTCAGTCCCGATTTTCTACTAACTGTTTTGTCACAAATATTGCATTTGAAAAGCTTCTCTCCCGTGTGAGTTCTAAAGTGTATTCCCAAACTCGTTTCCCTTCCAAAATCTTTCTCACATAAGTTACATTTGAATGGTTTTTCCCTAGTGTGTGTTGTTATGTGGCTAAACAGTTCTTGCTGAGATCTGAATGCCCTGCTACAAAATGGACATTTAAATGATTTTTCTCCTGTGTCGTGTATCTTTGAATGTTGTTTCAAATTACATTTATGTCTGAACATTTTTCCACAAGTTTCACAATCAAATGGCTTTTCTGCAGTGTGGACTTTTAAGTGGTTTGCCACACTCCATTTTGAACCAAATGCCATCCCACAAATGGAACAGAAAAACGGTTTCTCTTTAACGTGTACAAGAAGATGTCTCATCAGTAGTGAATACTGGGTACATTTTTTTAGGCAAAATATACATTTAAACTGGTTGTCGGCACTCATATCTTGATTTCTTATTATTGTGGCTCGATAACTGGATGAATGGTTCAGGGGCTTCTGAAATTTAAAAGGTTATAAGTCAGTAACGAGTGTGATTTCTGCGTAGACAAATATCATTCAGTGAAAAAAGGAAATTATTTGTACGTACTTACTTACTACTTTACCACAGTTGATTTAAAAAAAATATATAAGTGACTTTATATTAACGTTCCTCAAAACTTGAAATTTACAAAACTTTTAGTCAAAAGTCTGTAAGCATGCCTGTCAAAAGTGGCAGGTTACTTCCTTAACGTTTGTTGCAGGTTTACGAACTAAACTTTAATGACACTTCGAATTATTTGACACCTGTGTATACACCTGTGTTAGGGAACGTTAGAAATTTTTAAAAACTTGGTTTGTAACGGTGAAATATTGATGAAAACTTACCTGTTGTAGAGTGCACTAATCGCACTCTGTTTAAACTACACAAAAACGTGAACTTTATGAGTGTTTGAAACATGGTGTTGTTAGTGGCCTTAATTTTATGTGGTTTGTGTTGTGCGAAAAGGTGGAAAAGGAATGTACGCTACTAGATTATTTTCAGACTGGTCATGAACATGTAGAATTTCTTTTAGAACTTTGGAGTAAGCGAGACAGAGAGGTAAATGTACATGTAGGTTACATGTATAATCCGGAAATACACCATCCTCAACACATTACTAGAAGAACAATCTTATGTACCATTCAGACTGAGTTTCAGTAGTTTATGGAGCTTTGTATCTACAGAGACAATAGAGGTACCACCTAAATTCAGGATACAGTCTTCAAGCTTAAGAATGCTCTGAATAAACATAAATGCATCGCCTGATTGAAAGAAGGTACCTATGGATGAGCCTACGTGACATTCAGATGTTTGTACCTCTCGGCAGCTTTCATTTTAGATGTTTTTCTGTTCATTGATTTTTCTCTATTTTTGTCTGTGAAAACTTTTCATCTTTGTTTATATCAAGTAAATTACATCCACCACATGTTAAAAACATTCTCCCATGTTTCACTTTTACATAACTTTAGCACATCTGTATAAAATTCATATTTTAAACTTAAATTTTCAAAAAAAGAAGGTACAAATAGAAATACAATAGCAATCGTTTCAATGCAATCGCTTTGGCTGGCTATGTTTCAATCGGAATTCATCATTATATTTTGCGGCGCAAAAAGGTGCATGCTTATTAACCTTTGAAGCTGCTATATGCAGAGTCATTTACAAGGAAATGAAGATGATTTGGAAATAGTACATGTTGTAGTTTTCTGAAGTCGCGTATTTTTTTGGCAAGTCTGCCTTGACTATTCAGTTCTTGAGTTGTACAAATGAAGGAGATTTTTAACAAAAAATAGTACCTTTCTTGAGCATGATCATTAAATTCCTTGAATGATTTTTTTGCTGATGTATTGACATATACGTTATGAAATTAAAATTTATTTTGCGTAACTACAATATGAATATGGAGAAAAAAGTTAAACAAGGAGATTAGCGAAGGCTTATCTAAAAAATACGTAAAATTGAGTAGACTATATTTATTTTTCAACAATTCATACATACAGATTGATTGCATCATACAATCTGCATTGCAAGATTCCGGATGTGTTTATGTTCAAAAAATTTCTTGATTGGTATATTTTTATTCAAGGATAATTTTGAATGAATTGAATAATTTACTGGTGATGAAAATGCCTATTCAAAACTATGAAGGGCTTACGGATGACGTATTTCAGTATTGATGATAAGTTTCCAATAACATCTAAATATTGGTACATGAAGAATAGTTTCGATTGGATTGTGGAGTCATATCATAATAATTGGATAAAGATCGGTTTGAGGTTTTTTCAGTTTTCCTTTTTGCAAAATCAGACACCGGTTGGTAGTAATGCATGATTAGAACGCAAATAATGGGCTTTGTCAAGTATAGTGTGGAGGTGTAATTCAGATAAATGGGCAATAATGGGAGTGGGTAAAGAAACGCAAAACATTGTAGGTAGCTATTTAACGACTTTTTTCCTTGCATCTGCATGTCTTGTTAAACAACTTGCTACTTTTAGTACTTCACCACTTTAAAAATGTATACAAATACAAGATAATTAAAGAATGATGACCATATTCAGATGTCCTTTAAATTAAATAAAACATCAATAACAGTAGTTGTATGAAAAAGTGCCTATTAACACACGTACGTTCGAAAACGATACATTTCTGAAACGGAGGAGGGACTCCACAGCATTTACTGCAGTGCTTAAGTACTTCGGTACCAAATGCATCAATTATAATCCAAACAACAAGTACAGCAAATCATTAATAAACGAAGAGTATAACAGAGCCTCAACTAACTGAATTGAAATAAATCACTGTCAACCATTACTACTATGAATCTTAAAACTTTCAGATACATAATTGCTAGCTATGAAGTTTAATTTCCGAGTTTTCATATAAAATGAATGTGCTTATTCACCACTTATTATCTAACGAAAATTCAATGCCCTTCATACTTTAAAAAAATGCTTCATCACAAGACGGGAATACAACGGACAACTTTGATGCAGCAGAGTTGCTATAGTTGTGGAAGTCCATGAATCATATGTTGTTCCAAGTGTTTGCAAAAGCTTTATTTTATTTAACAAGATTTTTTAACATTTCCTTAGAACGTCAGTTAACATTCAATTTATCCCAAGTACCTACATACATACTTACGCATTTATTTTTTCAGTTAACGTTAAACAAGGAGGTAAATTTCTATTTGTTCTTAACTAAATATATTTACAACAAAAGATAGAAACCTTGAGTTCCAGCTTTGAAATACAAATCACTATCAAGTAAACCACATTAGTAGTTTTGTAACTTAAATTTAAACAGAAAGGTTATAATGGTAGTTTTAAATAATAATAAGTAGACATTCAACTAATTGTAATATATTAACTGACAAATATAAACCCTTGAGTGCTTTGGAGTACCCATTTCAAATAGTTCAAATCACACACGCACACACATAATTTAATCATAACAGGAAACACAGTGATACAATAATAGTAGTGCCGAGATTCAATAATCCATAACATATCTTGCTTTGTTATTCAAACGCACACAGCTGCTGAATGACTACACCTTAAACTCCAATGGCTACTTTCCCATTCCTTCGTTAGATTTGAAATGATCTGAAAAAGTTGCGGAATATGTTTTTGCAAGCATGGCATTTAAATTTAATCGGCATTCTTCTATGTGTGTCCTCGAATATGGGCCTTGAGATTTGACTTATGGTTAAACGCTTTGCCACAAATATTACATTTGTATGGTTTCTCTCCCGTGTGGGTTCTAATATGCATTCCCAACGTCTCTGAAATCTTTCACACATAATTTACATTTAAATGGTTTTTCCCTAGTGTATGTTATTATGTGCCTAAGCAGTCCTATCTGGGATCTGAATGCCTTGCAGCAAAAGAGACATTCATATGATTTTTCTCCAACTTCGTGTATCTCTAAATGTTTTTTCAAATTGTCTTTATTCCGAAACATCTTGCCACATATTCCACAATTAAAGAGCTTGTCTACAGTGTGGACTTTATGTGACCTTTCAGATGCCCTTTTTGTCCAAACGGCATTCCACAAATGGAGCAGAAAAACGGCTTTTCTTTGGAGATGTCTCAACAGGGTAGAAGTGTTGATGCATGTTTTGGTTCAAAATATACATTTGACCTGGTTGTCCTTACGAACTCTTTGATTGTTCATTGTGATTCAGAAACTTTAATCGCACCTGAAATTTTGCAATGATAATCGTAAGTACCGAATGCCACTTTCACATATTTAACTATTTTTTGCTGAACAGGAGAATCAGGTCATTTGACCACGCTCAATTATTAGAAATTATTGCTCTTACCTTCGGTTGTTGTTGTAACAAAGTTGATTAATTTTTAAAAGTCACTGTTTATTTATTGTTTGACGTTTTGATTCCTGTTGGTTACTATTTACGGAACATTTAGTCAACAGTTTGTGTCTCTGCTTTTCAAAACTGTTAAGTTAGGCCACAAAAGTGTGTGGAATGTTTACGCAACAAACTTAATTATCACTTTGAATTAAGTTAAGGGTGTACGTGTTGGGAAACGTTCGACATTTATTTGGATATTGTTGTGTGACGATGAGACGAAGAAGAAATGTTTCAGAGTGCAGTAAACGTAAGAAGTGAAACTACAATGGTGCCTGAATTGGGTATTCAGATGTGAATTTGGTCAGTCTTTACATTTTGTGTGTGGCTTTTGCGTTGAAAGAATACTTCAATGTGAGTTCTAAGGTAGGTTTTTGGCTGGGTTTGAGGTGTTTTTGGATGCTTAATGCTTCCGAATCCGAGTTCAGTCACCAACTACAAAATATTGCATTCATGAAACCTTATGAAGCATTTACAACAAGGTTGCCGTTTGCTGTTGAATGATCGGGTGTATATGCAGTCTGATGCAAGGAAGTTACCTTGGTTATGCAATACAACATGCCTTTTTACATACTTAATTGATATATTGCATTGCTTCCACTTTTCTGTCTACTTTTGTCTGTGAACGCTTGTCATATCTGCTACTTTCAAATAAATGTGCACCCTATTTTTATGTTTTACATGTATCACTAGGTTGAAGTAGAAGAAGGTACAAATATCAACTGCGTGTCAAACCTCAGACAAAAACCACATAATTCGACATAAATTAATCAGTAAAAATGAATACACATCCGTAGTTTATGTTACGGTTTTTGTTATTAGCTGTAAAAGTAAAACAGAGTTTGTGCTTTGTCAAGTGTAGATCCTGGGTTTATATTATCCTACCTAAAATTACACATTAGGTGATGCACCTATGCAAACCAAATCTAGAAGTTAACTTGATGCTTAATGAACATGATTGTTACATGTATTTGGGGTATCATCATTCCCAATAAAAATGTTGTGGTGGCAGCCCAGAAATCCTTTGTCGGCAAGTGTAATTTCGGTCCGATTAAAAACAGCATCTTATCCGAGTTAAAAAAATTACTGGACTTTAAAACCAAGGAGATACTTTTATTTGAATATTTTTCAAGAGCCGAAATGATTATTTCATCCGTACCTCATATGCATATGCAACAAATTTCATGTCAGAAAATCCACGGAGACCCCTTGTGAGTTTTAGATATAAGTCCTTCACACAAAGGAGCCTTGGATTCATTAGCTTCGGCTGTTGCCTTCCCGTGACGATGTGGAATGGAATGTTCGTTATTATTAGACCTGTTCATCGCATATAAATACATGTTTCTTATGCGTTCTCGAGCTTCAGCCAAACTTTGTATGTGAACGTTTGGTCACAAACGGAGTCGTTTAAAACCATGTTGTTACCACATATTTCACATATTTTGAGGTTTTAGCACATATCACATATGTAGTAACATATTTTGGCTTTTTCAGCCAAATTGGCCATTATTCTGAAATTTTAAAACTTTTTTACGAATTTTTTACAACAATTTCAGAAATTTTTCTTTGAAATTTTGGCTGACAGTCTAAAATGTGTTACTAAATGTCCAAATTTAAATCTAAACTACGTTAATTTGAATATTTAAGAGCTAAAGAATACATGAAGTCACTTTTGACGCAAAATCTGAATATTTTGTGTCTTTTTTAGCCAATTTTAACCACATATTTGGCCACATATTTTGCCGTTTTTAGGCTCACATTTAT
Organism: Orchesella cincta; assembly: GCA_001718145.1. Classification (NCBI taxonomy): domain Eukaryota; kingdom Metazoa; phylum Arthropoda; class Collembola; order Entomobryomorpha; family Orchesellidae; genus Orchesella; species Orchesella cincta. Next base: position 25,060 of record LJIJ01001325.1, read on the forward strand.
ATACATATTTCGGCCTTTATAACCACATCTTTTGAACTGGTCTAGTTATTATCAAATAAATCGGGCTAGCTGCTTTACGTACAAATTGACGAATGCCCCTAAAACCATTTTTGTTCCAATTTTGGCTGCATGCTCAAATGCTTGAATAAGAATAACCAAATTTAAGAAAAGATAATGTATCATTTATTTAAACGTCGATTGAAATACAAAATTACTTAAAATTGACATGGCATAATTAGTTTTTAGAATTGTAGTTGTAAACAAGTAAACGAAATAACCTAATAAAGTTAGTAAACGAAAAATTAAGTAGAAATTATATTTATTCTTAGCTAATTCCATTACATTAACTTCCAATCATCCTAACATCCTTTAGTTTTTTAGTACCCGTAATAAAAAATCCCTATCAAACATTTGGCATACAGTTTTCCCCATATTTCAAAATAAAGTATTTTACAATTTAACTGGCAAAACAAGAATCCAAAATATTTCTGGTTCCGTTACCCAAAAGCGGATGCTGTACGATTCGCTTTAGAAATTAGGATGAAGCAGCTATTCCCCGATTCGTTAGTGAGTTTTAAAATAACGATTTAAGCAGGAGCGCCTACGAAATGTTTTGTCACAAATATAACATTAAAAAGATTTCTCTCCAGTGTGAATTCTAGAATGAACCGCAAGATTCGAAGTTTGGCTAAAAGCTCGACCGCAAACATTGCATTTGAAAGGCTTTTCTTGCGTGTGACTTCTAAAATGATATGTCAAATGGTGTTTCGTACGAAATGCTTTTTCGCAAATATTACATTTGAAAGGTCTTTCGTCAGTGTGAATTCTAGAATGAACTGCAAGATTCTGTTTTTGGCTAAACGTTCGACAGCAAACATTGCATTTGAAAGGCTTTTCTCCCGTGTGAATTCTGATATGTTTTGTGAGATCCGATTTGCTACTAAATGTTTTGTCACAAGCTGTACATTTATAAGGCTTTTCTCCGGTGTGAGTTCTAAAATGTATTCCCAAGTTCGTTTCCCATGCGAAATCTTTCCCACATAAGTTACATTCAAATGGTTTTCCCCAGTATGTGTTGTTATGTGGTTAAGCAGTTCTTTCTGAGATCTGAATGCCCTGCTACAAAACGGACATTTGAATGACTTTTCTCCGGTTTCGTGTATCATTAAATGTTTTTTCAAATTACATTTATGTCTAAACATTTTGCCACACGTATCACAATCAAAAGGCTTTTCTGCATTATGAACTTTTAAGTGGTTTGCCAGACTCCCTTTTAGACCAAAGGCCATCCCACAAATTGAACAGCAAAACGGGGTTCTCTTTAGTGTGTATTAGCAGATGCTCCATTAGTTTGTAGTTGCTGGTGCATGTTTTTTGACAAAATAGACAACTAAAACTGGTGACACCCGTGTCATTCTGGTTTGCCATGGTAGGTTAGGAAATTTATGTACGTTTCAAATTCTGTAAAACAAAAATGTAACAAGAGAATAATGAATGACATTTGTATTTATTAGAAGGAGGACGGAATTTTTTTTTCCAAACTTACATATTTAGTGGGTTTTGAAACAAGGCTGATTAAATTTTATAATCGGGCGTGAATATGTCGTTTAGATTTTTGATACCTAACTTTACATTAGGGCCTGCAATTAATCGCCTGTTCCTTCTTTTTATATCTCAGAGATTACAAAACAACACTGAATAACACTAGGAATAAAACCAAGTCGAGTTACCGACGTATATTTAGGAACGTGATGAGTAATGGTGAGACGAAGCTTAAATGTTGACTGCGCACAATATCCCAAGGTAAACTTTGTAAGTAAATACATTGAATAAGTTTTGGTACTTGGAATTGGTCACGTACATACATTGTGTGCATGTGTTGTGTGTTAAATGCTTAGAATGGATGGTGAATACTCATTCTGGCAGATTTCATCCGTTTTATCCAACGCTGATGTTTGGGACCAAAACTAGGTACCTTTTCGACAAATGCCCAAGAAAAGCAAGCAATTATACAGTCCTGTAAAGTATTTATGTTGCAGGTTTCCTTCGCCTCTAAATGGTTGTATGAAGTATATTGTTCTAGCTATATGGTAGCAGTCCTAATGTTATTTTTAGCTTTATTCTTGGTATATTTATGTAGGGATAACGCACATTGCTTTAAAATATCTTTTTTCAAGTGAGAAAAAGTGATCACGGAAGAAAATTCTTTTACTCAGGCATTGAATGGTTGAACAATTTGTTTTTGTATTAATAATAATATCAATAAATGTTTCCGTTGATGGTTTTGTGTCATAAACATTGTTGGCAATGCTTACTGTAATGTTACGTTTATTTTAACAACTAATTTTAATGCTAACGATGTAAGGAATGTATCTATGTTTGGTTTGCTATGATGTCAAGTTGGTCGTGCTAGCAGGCTTTATAATTTAGATGTTTTTTTCTTCTAAATACTTTTTTATTTTTGTTAATGATGCTTTTATATTCGTCACAGGAAAACAATTTCCAACCACGCTCTGGAAACCATGGGCATTACTTCCTTTTCGCATCGAATCAGTTAGAGTTCAAGTGTTGGCTTAACTAAACAGCTGAACTACATTGGTTCTGGTCTGAGTAAATTGTAAAACATCTCTCGTCTCCTTTTACTAATCTTTGGCGTAAAACCAATGAAAATGAAAAAGATTCTTGGGGAAGCTTGCATCAAAGTCGTCCAATTTCAATGATTGATTTTATACTTAGGCCAACAAACAGACTTGCCAGAAGCTTGGGAAAAGGTTTGAGTACAAAGAACAGCAGGAATCAAGTCATGTTGTGAAGCCCGAAAGCATATTGCGAAATTTCCGGCGTAAATGATCTTTTAACTTCCCAATCTGAAAAAGTTAAAGCACTGTCTCGTCGAAGCGGATATAGGGATGGCTCAACCCCAACTGGAGGACATTCATTTTACTAAAACCAGAGTGTCAATAATGGTCTGGCGATGCAAATGCCTAATTATAATCATGAGCAGCTTTGTATTAGCTAAATACGTAGAAAGAGACAGTAAAAATGCTCTGATACTAAATGCACGTAGTTACATGAAATAATTTTCCAAAGAATTTCACTTTCTCCCGCTAGATGCTTTCGCCAGAACAAGAGCTGCCTAACTCATCCTTAACTCAAGATAACTCTAAAATTCATATTTCTTTGTTGTTGCGCATACATGCAGCTGTTTTCACTGTTGTTTCATAATCACATATCCAATAAATATTGATTTTCGGTAATTTTACAACAATGTTGATGTTTATTGTGATATTCTCTATGAAATTGAACAAGAGAAGAATACAGCACATCAAATAAGGTATGATTGCATAGATTTTATACGACATTATGTGAATTATACAATAATAGTTTGACTGTATGATATGTAGAGTAATTTTTTCGTTGACAGAGATCAGTTCCACTACCACCACCTCCGACATTGATTGCTCCTTTGTTACGGTCATCCTGATTGCAGAAGCTTTGTGAAAGAGCTTTCCCAATCACAACTATTTTTACGAATCATTAGTTTTTAAGCAGTTGCTAATTATTTAACAAGCATCCATCCATATTCCGTTCCAATACCAATGAGAAATCAATAAGTATACAACGTTTTATCATAAATTTTGTACAGAACAAAGCTACAACAAGAGGGACACGATACGAAGAATCCAGTTTCCACCACCACCTCCGACATTGATTGCTCCTTTGTTACAGTTATCCTGATTGCAGAAGCGTTGTGAAAGAGGTATCCAATCACAAAATATTTGCATGACTCATTAGTTTGTGAGGTTATGTCTAATCTGATGATGTTTTTGTGTCCCTACAATAAAAAACTGACTAAACTTGATCCTGGGAATGACCAGGGTGTCTGCCGATGTATTTATGCAGCATGCAGATGGGATGATTTGACCCCTTGTTGTAAATGTCACACTTCTTTTTGACTTCTTGACACACGCACATAGCTTTGCATAAAACACTTCACATCAAATTACATTCACATAAATCCTACCTTAACAAGCACATATGGTATCATAGCACACATGCCAGTGGTTAGGACATACACCATATGGTCACGACTTCTATTCTCACCAAAGACATATTTTTTGTCTGTTTTTCTTGTTAATAATTTGCTTGGAGAGAAGGGAGTCAGATATATTTAAACTTTTTAACTCTTCGGCATGTGTGAAAACCTGTACGTTAAAATATAAACAAACATTATGTGAAATGTTTATTTTTCTAAAAAGTCGTGGCTGCCTGGCAAGACAAAGTTGCTTTATTTCATTCTTTTACTGTGATATCATCATTCCGTCGGCTGTAACTCACCTGAAAGTGGGCTGAAAGATGTAGTGATAGTTTGTTCACTTAATACCGTCCGAGTTTCATAAATTATACAACATTGCTAAATATGACCTCTGCTCACCACGCCATGTATGAGTCAAATTTGTACTCATTTTTAATTCGTCAAATATATCTAAAAATGGTCAGCTTTTGAAAATTAAATGAGAATATTGAAATAGGCTGCCAATAGTTTTAAAAAGCACGTTAGCAGATTCTGGGACATTTTGGATGAACTTTCGGTTTATTAACGTTACAACTTTCATATTTCTACTTAAAGATGCCGTCGTGTTTCATACCTGGGTGCAACACTAGAAAGAGAAGTGAGGATGAAGACGCCTTACATGTGTTCAAAATTCCTACAAAAGCAACATTTGAAACTAGGCAAAAATGGGTCTCGAGTATTCCGAGAAAAGTTGACAACATTTCACCATTGGTCTCTCCGAATCCATTAAAATTGCCACATATCGGATTCGACCTCTCACGTCACCGCTTGTGTCACAGACACTTCGAAGAAAAGTACATTGTAAAGTCAAGAAAGGTTTCCATCGGTGGTCAAGTAATAGCTGAAGAAGCAAGGCTACACTGGACACTGTCTCCAGATGCCGTCCCTACCATATTTCCAGGTTGTAATACCCCGAAATATTACAAGCGGGTTTACACCAGTAGGACATCACCAGTAGATCAAACCTTAAATATTTCGCATGAAGCAGAACCTGATCAAGGTTCAAATAATGAAGTGGAGGTCGAGAGGGCGGAGATTGTTTCCGGCGTACCACGTACCGTAAACGTGGCCAATCTAGAGGCACTGAGTTTGCTTAAAATCCCTTCGTCTTGGGTAATTCAACGAAAAGAGACCAGTTTGAAATTTATTGAAATTCTTGAAGAAACTGGCTCAAAAACTCCTATTTTTATTGCCGAAAAAAGTTTGGAGGTGAGCATTGGACTCAAATATATATATGTTTTCGGTTTAGAGATGTTTTTAGGCAAATACATTAATTAAACAGGTTTTTAAGGACTTCAAGTTCGTAGTGAATATAGGATCGAAAGAAGTAACTAAACAATACGCACAACCTGCAAATATAGACTACGTTGCAAAGTTGCTGACTCAGTTGTCTTCATTGACGTTGTGCACTGGAGTGAAAAACCAGAATATGTTTACATATTGGCCCTGCGCAAGCAAAACCCTCAACATTTGGTTCTCCGACAAATGTTCCAATATTGTATCCGATCAAATAGCCTGCCAATCATGTGTCGATCTGAAAAAGAAAATGAGAAACTCTGCAGAAACAGCAGTAAAGAATATTAGCAACGCAAAGAGGACAACAACTTCTAAGAATCCACGTCTAGTAAAACGACGGAAAATGGCTGCAACGCTAAAACTTTGGAGACTTAAGAAGAAAAATTCTCAGTTAAAAAACATGTGTCTCAGTTTAAAAGCTACGAACCAAACTGCACTATTAGACTCTATTCAAGGCCTTAATCTTCCACTTCCAATGAAAACGGAAATTTTGACCTCGGTTCAAGTTGCAAAGACAAAATCAAAGTTCGGATTGAGGTACTGAACTGAATTAAACTTCGTTATAGGTATACATACGTTTTTAATCACACTTTGGCTCTTAGATACAAAGCTGATTGGATCTTGCAAGCACTTCTGCTAAAAGTTACCAGTCCAAAGGCATATAGATATATCCGGGATAATAAAATCCTCCCTTTGCCACATCCCAACCACTTAACATCGCTTCTTCGAGGAATTCCTAGTCAATTTGGATTCTCAGATTACGTACTAGGAGAGCTCGAAAAAGCATATCGTGATAAACCTCAGCGTGATCGGCAAATAATGGTGCTTATCGATGAAATGGGATGCCAAGAAGGAATCACTTTTGAAAAGAATACCATGAAGTTTAAGGGATACATTGATTACGCAGAGTTTTCGTCGGACCTTAAACCGTCCAAGTCAACAAAAAAAGAGGCAGACCACTGTCTCGTGATCATGATAAGATTTATGAATTCTAAAGTGGTATGTACAAAGCAAAGCTAAGTAATGCAGAACCATCCAAACAATGTAAATATTAAACGCAAATCATCATATTTATGAATATAGACCCAACCAATAGCGGCATTTGCTACTCGTGGCGCAGCACCGGGAAATATTTTGGCGAAAATGGTCTTAGCTTGCATAACTCGCCTCGAAAATGTTAATCTGGAGGTAGTTGGTGTTGTAAGCGATGGTGCATCTACCAACAAATCTGCATGGAAGGAATTGGGAATAGGAGTAAAGAATGGAAAAATTACGAGCAGTGTAAATTTTCTAATTATATAATACCGCTATAATTGGTGATTATTTAAGACAAATTAAAAGACTGGGTTGACTTCAATAGATTCAGAATCCAGTTGACGAACAACGACAGGTTCACTTCTTTTGCGACATGCCACATATTATTAAATATGTTCGAAATCACATCCATAACAAGGAGAATGTGATGGTACGGGCTATATGAAAATGAATAAAATTTACATTCAAATAATTGGAATTGTCTTTGTACCGTTTGCTTGTTTGTTACAAAGTTTCGTGGTGAAGTCATCAGCTGGACGTACTATCGAGCTTTGTATGACGTTGACAAGAAAAATTGTTTACGTGTTTGCCCAAAACTGACACCAAGACATGTCGATCCAAATTCCTTTCAGAAGATGCCTGTATTTTATGGTCTTCATGTAAGCTTCATTTAAATTTTGCAAGGATAAAATGTAGATAAATCAAATAATGAATTATTTTTTGCCGCAGATTTTCAGCAATTCTACGGCCGTAGGCCTTAAAACATATCGGGATATAGCATGCAATCCGTTGTTTAAAAATTCGGAACCAACCGAAAAATTTACTAAGATTATGAACGATCTGTTTGACTCGTGTAATGCAAGGGCCCCTCCTCTTGGTATACGTCCTAATGATAAAAAGTACACGGTGAGTTATTTTTTTTATCGCACTTTTACCAAATCGTATTATACAAGACCACAGTTGATCGATACTGCAATTGTTTTTAGATAATATCTGAGTTTCTGTCCTCAATGAACGCGACAGACACTTTTGCCTCTCCGCAAACGTTGGTTTCTTTGCAAGTTTCACTGTCTTCTACGCTCAATTTGGTAGACTATCTGTGCAGTACTGTGGGATATGACTACGCGCTAACAGGAAAATTTAACCAAGATCCACTGGAGGTATAACTTTTTCGATTAGAAGGAGCAATGCGAACATTTGTGATTAAACGAACAGTACAATAAACCATTTACTTTTTAGAAGTTCTTTGGACTTGTAAGATCATCCGGTGGAGAAGACTGCCATCCAACCGTCACATCTTTCTCCCACATTTTTCGCTTGTTATCCGTGTACTTTCCAACCTCTCGAGCTATCAAAGGCAATGTTAGTGTGGATGAAGATTATTCTATAGTGTCAACATCATGTTTAGAAACGCTTAAGGAGCTAAAAATTGTCGCTAAATCTCAGAAGCAAAAGGCCGATGAAGAATTCGAAGAAAGCATTTTGGGAAAATTATACCGTAATAAGGATTTTGATGCCGGCATCGATGTAAATCTGCAAATTAGTACTGACCACAGCTATATAAGTCCACCAATTGATCGCTGTATCGTTTACAACTTTGCTGGGTTTCTTGCTTACAAAGCAAAGACATTTACAACCTGTGAAAGCTGCATTGCGACATTGATCGAAAGTAAACCCACCAGCTCATACATGTTACTTACGAGTTTGAAAGATTTCGGTGGACTGAAACATCCGAGTGAAGCACTTTTTCGTTTGGTATTTGAGAAACTTGAGCCAGTTCTACAACACACCCTTTCGTCTTAGGACGTTACAACAAATACCGTTGAAACGTTCGTCAACACATTACCAGAATTAAATTCATTAGGATTAGGCTGCACAGAAGAACACGGTCTGCATCTTGTTGTAAAAATAGTGCAGTATTTCATTACTGTTCGGCTATGGTTTCACTCAAGAATAATTAACAAGGAAGTTCTTAAAAGCAGCACCAAGCGAAAAAACAATTCAAAACTTTCCCGATTGAGTTAATTTTTTAAATTGTATTATATAACCTCTAAAAACCATAAATGTTTAATCGTTAATATTTATTGTCATGTATTTTGCTATACGTTTGGTTTGCTATTATTTGGTTAAAGCGGATTGTAGTTGGCTAATGTAGTTTTGTCGTCGTAATGTGTTACTTATACATATTTATATTGATTGAAAATAGAACATACAAAAAAAATTCTCTTTACATTAAAGCGTTGATGAATTTCCTTATAAAGTGTGTCATTATCTTATTTCTTGTATTGTATATCTATTTTCCCATATTGTTGAAACTTTAAAATTATGCTTTTATATTAATTATGTTAATCAAATATTTTTGTAGTCATTTTATCCTATATAAGAATAATTAACGATGTGTATGTAATTAAATCTGGGTTTATAGATGGATTTTCCGTATGGAATCGACGTGACAAGTCTTACACAAGAAGAGGTATTTAAATGTTTTGTAATCCCTAAACGTCCAAACCCGGATAAAATTTTTAAGCGTGCTCGTAAAAATGGGCGAAAATAGGCCTTTCAACCCAACAGTCCTCGTTATTGGATTGAGTTTGAAAGAGAAAGGAAGCGTTTGGCACAAGCAGCGAAGGAAAGATCTATTCAGAAGCTGGTAAATGCTATCCGAGAAAAGATGAATCGATAATGTCGTTCTAAGATTTGATTCATTCTATTCCTGGCTCTTGGTTGATCTATTCCTACTTAAATAAATGTCATTATGTCTAAACACCTACGTAGCTGACCTTCATTTACTTATGCATTAAGAACACCTATTTCACATTAGATACTTCGGCTATTGTCCGGTTCGCCGAAACAGCTTAATGTTAACATCATCTTATAAAATAATCATGAACCATACATTAAACAAATTACCACTTACTCATATCGTACGGTCACAAAAGATAATATCATTCACTGCTCTTCGCCCAGCACTGCTTACCATGTTTAGATATTATTGTCACCTCATCTCACAAACTGTATGCTTATCAAGGCACATAGATTATAATTATTAACATATTATCATTGAAAATCTGGGCTTTAGTCCTTGTTCTGGCTGCAGCGAATTGAATGAATTAAAATTATTATTAAAATGCAATTGGGGAGGGGTAGACCTCAATATCAAATGGATACTTGCATGCGCAAAGTATGCAGAAAAACTGTGCTGGAATGTGCTCCTGTGCTTTTTTGTATTGTCGGTGGAATCGTGAATAATGCCCTGGAAACTTTTGCTGGAACAGCACAAATGCGCCCCTAGCGACTCCAGTAATCATTATCTCCATGAAAGCATTTCAATTCCTATGGAGAAGCCTTTCTACTGTCTCTTTCTACGTATTTAGGTATTAGTGAAATAAGTAAAGGACAGTTGAGAAAAATCACCTCTCTGACAGAGCTCGCAGTTCTCTTTCTTTTCATGGCGCATGTATTATTCAATACCGTTCAAGTATGTTTTCTTTAATTTAATTCAAAATCAATTGTACTTGTTTTAATTAATTCAGAAAAACTTGTCTGGACACTCACTTTTAGTAGGTGTAAAACTTAAACAAAGTTTGTCCCTGTCTACTCCGCATGCAAAGTTTCTTATATGTAAAATTACTTGAAATGTACACATTATAATGCGCACCAATGCAAACAAATCAACAAATTGTTTTTCTCGAGAATTACATACCTGATTTGAATCTACTGCAAAGTGATTATAAAGGGTGTTGCTTCATTTTCATAACGCTATTGACGGGTAGCAACAGAAAAATATACTCCGTTGGAAAAACCCGACGTTTGTTTGCTTGCTGGAGAACAAAAACTGCTTCTGTCCTATTTGAAGTAATCACTTTAGGTTTTAAAAACTACATTAATTTAAAGTTTATTTGACATCAAGCAAAGACTGGAATACCTTTGCCTAAGTTTGCAACAAGAACCTGAAAATTTGTATGAAGCTGAAGCGAAACAGCTAAAAGCAAACTGCCTGGTTTGGGTCGTCAATTTACTTCCAAGATTGAAAATGTGTGTAACGAAGATGGAAGCCAAATGGTTGTCTTTCAATACTTGTAACATCCCAATTCAAAAATGTAAATGTAAAGCAACTTGGTGTATACCTACACACGGCATTAATATGCTGAGATTTACAGAAAGAATAACTATTTCAACTATTATATTGTAACAAAACCGAAGCTACGGCCGAAGTTTCCAGTAACATATTTGTGTTGTTTATGTTGCACAAGGAGGTTAGTAAATAACGCAATAAAGTTACTCTAGAAATTGAGGAGACAATTTATTTATTCTTAACTATTTTTTTTACTACCAAACATCACAGAAACTTTGAGTTCCCGTTTTAAATACAAATCATTATCAAGTAATTACATCAGTAGTTTTAAGAATTAAAGTTAAACCGTTAAATGAAAGAAATTAATGTTGGATAACAATAATTTTAACAGCAATTCACATAATTTTAGTAAATTAAACGGAAATTATAAACCCTTGACTATCATCTAGCACACAAATGTTTAAATATTGCATACGCAGGGTACCCATAAGTCTGCTGCCAACATTCAATAATCCATCATTTATCTTGTTTTTTACTCACACGCAAGGATGCTAAAAAACTTAACTTTCATATGAAACTCCAATCACTGCTTTCCTATTCTCTTGTGAGTTTTGAACTGATCTAGCTAGGTCGAGTTCCAGCGAATTACTTTTGTGCAAGCGCGGCATTTCAAGTGGCATTCTCCCTAGTGTGACATCGGATATGGGCCTTGAGATTTGACTTCTGGTTAAACATTTTACAACAATCGGTATATTTAAAAAGATTTTCTCCCATGTGCCATCTTAAATGGGCTGTTAAATTTAGTTTTTGGCTAAAAGATCGGCAGCAAACATTGCATTTGAATGGCTTCTCTCCTGTGTGAGTTCTGATGTGACCTGTCAACTCACTGTTTCGACCAAACACCTTGAGACAAACGAAGCATTTAAATGGTTTTTCGCCGGTGTGAGTTCTAGTATGTCTTGTGAGATTAGATGCGTCACTAAACGTTTTGTTACAAACGGTGCATTTGAAAGGTTTCTCTCCAGTATGAACTCTAAAGTGCATTTCCAAACAGAATTTTCCACCAAATTTCTTGCCGCAAACGGAGCATTTGAAAGGCGTTTCTCCCGTGTGAATTCAGATATGTTTTATGAGAGCTGGTTTGCTGATAAATGCCTTGCCACAAACGGAGCATTTGAAAGGTTTTTCTCCCGTGTGAATTCTGGTATGTTTTGCGAGATTAGATGTGTCACTAAATGTTTTGTCACAAAGATTACATTTAAAAGATTTTTCCTCTTCGTGAATTTTTAAATGAGATTTGAGACCAGACCTTTGGCTAAAAGTTCGACCACAAACATTGCATTTGAAAGGCTTCTCTCTAGTGTGAGTTCTGGTATGTCGTACGAGATTCGATTTTAGGCCGAACGTTTGACTGCAAACATCGCATTTGAAAGACTTTTCTCCTGTGTGAATTCTGGTATGTCTTATTAGATCCGAATTGCTACTAAATGCATTTTCACAGACGTTACATTTTTAAGGCTTTTCTCCAGTGTGGGTTCGAAAATGCCTTTTCAAACTCGTTTCCCATGGGAAGTCTTTCCCACATAAGTTACATTTAAATGGTTTTTCCCTAGTGTGTGTTGTTATGTGGCTAAACAGATCCTGCTGTGACCTGAATGCCCTGTTACAAAAGAGACATTTAAATGACTTTTCTCCTACTTCGTTTGTCTTTAAATGATTTGTTAAACCACATTTATGCCTGAACATCTTGCCACATTCCTTACAATTAAAGGGCTTTTCTACAGTGTGGACTTTTAAGTGAACTTTCAGATTCCATTTTCGTCCAAACGCGATCCCGCAAATGGCACAGAAGAAAGGTTTTTCTTTAGTGTGCAAGTGCAGATAATTAATCATAGCGGAAGTGTTGATGTATGTTTTGGGACAAAATGTACAATTAACTTGGTTCTCCTCATGACCCCTTCGATTGGTCATTGTGCTTCAGTCAGTCTAGAACACGAAGAGCTATTGCTGGATTTAACCCCCTATTCGGTGGACGTGCTGCGTCCACCCATAGGGGGTCAAAGTCAGCTATAGCCGGACTTTTGGTGGTCTTCTTATTGCCGGACCGTGCATTTGTTCTGGATTCATTAAGGCGGGTGTATGGAAATACGAACATATGATGAAAAAGTCTAGTATAGCAGGACCTCTATTAAAATATACAAAAATCTCAAAACGGACAGACAAACATGGACCCATGGAAGATTCACCTCAACATAGATAGGTATTCTAAATACGTATTTTTAAATAACTAATTATGTAAGAAGTCAAAGACAACAGGGAAATTGAAATTTAAATGGCAGGGTCTGGTGAGCCCTTCCCAGCGTGTTAACTGTTTATTCCTAAGCCAAAAACAAAAAAAACCTGCGCACATTTTAGGTTAGTCACCTATAGCTTGATACTTTTTTAAAATTTGCCCAATACACAACCTAATCGTAAAATGGTTCATCTATTGCGGGCCACTCTCGTCCACCTACAGGGGGTCAAGGTCCAGCAATAAGCTCTTCGGGTTTATTAGACTGTACAGCAAGGTCGGTATATTAATCCCAGGATTATGTAATCGCGGATACGGATTGGGATTCAACGGATTATAATCCGTAACCCAATCGCGGAGAAATTTAAAAAATGGAATAATCCATAAGCCGTATCCCAACAACAAATTCCAACACCGTAATCCTAGCAATAACGATACGAAATTAGAATTGGCATCAATCCGTCATCCCAATGCCGGATATGAATTGAAGTCGGTCCGACAGCTTTACGCATGCCGCAACACAACCAGCAATCCTCGCGATAGAAATGAAGTAGATAACAAAATACTGGATGTTTATTTTCTGTAAAACGCATTAAACATAGTAAAAGTTTTTTCTGTCTAACTAAAGCTTTCTCGTATTACATTCCAAATTCTTAAACGTCTGATAATTGTATTGACCTTGATTTTCAAGTCTGCCAGTATTGGAACACTCAGAGGTACTATAATTTAATTGAAGTTTGCAAATTGAATTAAAATGGTTTGGCATCAGTCTTCACTGCTCAATTAAAAATATTGGTAGCAACAACCATTAAAAAAAGTTCGCAAAAGCAAATCCTTATTCGGATATGGCTAGTAATAAAAATTATGAAATGCAACGAAATTTGGAATAAGTTTTTTTGTGCTTGAAGGTAGTATTAAAGTCAACGGCAAGTAAAGAAACAATGTAGAATAACTTCAGTCGTGTTGGGCGCATTTTTAAGAAAATCGAAATGATGGATGGGATATTGGATTTACGTAATCCCAATCCGCGAATCCCGGGTTTATAAATCACTTTTAGCGTAGATCGTAACTCCACAATCCCGAAAATCGGGAGTAATCCCAAGTTGTAATCCCATCCAGCCACAATATCAGAAAAGTTAATTCACAATCCGTAATCCAGGACCCCATTTTTCGGGATTACCGACCTCTGACTGTCAGTAACTTTCACCGCTCCTGAAATGATAAAATGATAAGAGTATGTAACGAATGGAATTTGCACACAATTACCAAGGGCCAATCTCATCGTGTCGAGACCTGTTGAGTAACTGACAGGCCTGGACAGAAAAATTTATTACAAACTAAGAAATAGACCCTAAATCAGAAAAGGGGCCAAGGATATTATGTCAAACTGAAGTTAAAAAAGGTTGAAAGGTAAAATAACGACATATTACGCCCCAACATTAACACTAGTGGTAGTAAAAATCAATATATGTATTAATTTTAGGTCGTTAAAGGGGTGATATTTTTCTTACTCTACAGGAGGGGATCGCGCTAGGGTAAGCACTATATTTAACTTTTATGGAGAACCTGAACAGTAGAATGGTTCTTCTCAGAGAAGTTCTTGCTCTTACCTTTCTGTTATTGTTGTAACAAAGTTGATTTATTTTTAGAAGTCACTATTTGCTTACTTTTTGACGTTTTTATTTCTGTTGCTTAATACATTTAGTCCACAGTTTGTATTTCTGCCTTACAAAACTATTAAGTTAGTTTGTTGAATGTTTAAGAACAAAACTTCACTAGACCTATGAGCTAAGTTACGTGAGTTCGTGCTGGGAACGTGCGTTTATTTCGCAATTGTTGAGTGAAGATGAGACGAAGAAGAAATGTTGCAGAGTGCAGTAAAAGTAAGAAGTGAAACTACAAGGTACCTGAATTTGGTCAGTCTTTATATTTTGTGTGTGGCTTTTGCGTTGAAAGACTAAAGGAATGTAAGTACGAAGGTAGATTTCAGACTGGGTTTGAGCTGTACATGGATTCTTTGACTTTCCGAGTCGGAGGTTAGTCACTACCTACCAATATGTGCATTCATGAAACCTTCTGAAGCATTAAGAACAATGTTGCCGTTTGCAGTTGAATGATCGTGTGTATAAAGTCTGATGCATGGAAGGTACCTTGGTTATGCAGTACAGTTTGCCTTTTTAAATTCTTTATAATGGATATATTGCATTGCTTCCACTTTTCTGTATATTTTTGTCTGTGAACATTTTTCATATTTACTACTTCGAAATGAATGTGCATTCACCAAGAATTAAAAACATTCTCCCATTCTAACGGTTACATAACTTTGGCGGTATCCGGCCATTTCCTCCCACGGCCCTTTCCCCCCACGGGTCATTTTCCTCACATGGCCCTTTCCTCACAGCGACGTTTCCCCCCTAGTCAGTTTCCTCCCTAGGCCTTTTCCTCACACAGGATGTTTGCTCCCAAGCTTTTGCAAAGACGCACAATTTTGCATGACGGCAAATGTTTTTTGAAATTCAATTTATTAAGGGTAGTTTGAACAAATTCTCTAAATTCTTACACGTCAATTTATGATTGCAAATAATTTTTTCTCGGAGAAAAATTCTGAGAAATGAGACTATTTTTAGATCTTCAAATTATACCACCAATGTGTGCATACAAAATATTGGTATTTTGTTGGTGTGTACTTTGCTTCGCATATCCTATCAGACATTCATTTACATTGAATTTCTCTTTTATGGATTATTAATGTAGACCATTTGGTTACCGCAACTGCTAATTGAGAAGCTACATTATTGACACGCATTTAGGAGGGCCTCATAAAAATAAAATATCTGTTCACGTTTTTATCAAAAAGCACCAGAGAGGTTTAGTAAAGGTAATACAAAATAACCATTTGAGCTAATTTTGACTAAAACATCTTTTTAATCGTTTACCACAATAGTAATTAATGACAACCTAAATTTTAGTTATAGCAAAACGTATCGTATCCAAAGTTGTTTCGTTGTCAAAATGGTGTACTAGTATACTCCACATTTACAAGTATCCTGTATTTTTTAAATTGGAGGCATGTTTTAACATTATTAATCAAATTCACTAATCGTAAGTAAAGATCAAAATTGAAAATTTTGAAAACTTAAAAGCAGCTGACTTCAGCAATTGATGATAGGAGAATCGCCACCCATACCACAGGTGGCCTGTGGTATGGGGCGATCTCTTTTAAGGCTTTAAAAAACACGATCCATAAAAATCGCAGCTTAGTTATAGAATCTATACAATTATGCATCTCCACAAAAACTATAAAGTTTGTAAACATATAGGTTTCCCTAAAAAAATCTAAAACACTTTTCAAAATTGAAAATTTCATGTATTTTTTTTTCTTCTTCTTCAACTTCAGCGATCAATATGAGGCAAGTATGAGTGAAAATATGTATATGTCTTACGTCAAAAACAATTCATGCATTTATTCAGATCATAACACAAATAAATACCAAAATATTATGATCAAATGGTATATGGTAAATGATTTTGAAGATTCGATGATGATATGAAAAGAAGTATGAATAATTAACTGTTCACAAATATTATTCTGTTTGGATTTAAATTTGATTTATTGATGTGGAGGTAACAATCTTCCTTGAAAGCACACATTATCAACGTCAGGAGATGTTTTACAAACTTTACAACAACATCCTGTTTTACAAGTTGAAATAAAGGGAAACTTAAAATTATGCGCGACAAAATCTTTTACTAAGGAATCATTCTTATTAAGATAATTAAGGCAGAATTGATTTAATATTTCTTCGTATTTTATTAAACGGTTTCTTTGAATTAGAAAGTACAAACAAAACATACCACATGATGTTGAATTAGTTGGTTGAATCTGACAATTATTAAAACGTACATTACTTCCCATCATTTAAAAAAAATTAATAATGTCGAGACCATAATCGTATGGCGAATGTCCAAAACTATCAAAAAACTCAATAACATTTTCTGATTTACATTTATAAATTGCAAACCAATGTAATCCAGGTAAATCACTGTTCTGAGTATTTACAAGAACACTAAACGTTCTGGATTTAATTAATTTTAATTGGTCCTTTGCACAAACAAATGATTTAGTTCTATGTATAGATGATATTAAGGCAAATCTCAATTGATCAGAATCCATTATGAAATAACGGCTTGTCGATTTTTATCAATAGACAAGATCGCTTGTGACTCTGAATAAATTAAACAAGTTACAGCCTCCGATAATGCAGAGGAAAATTTTAAGTCCACCCGAACAGATCCACTATTTTCTAAACCCAACGATGATTCAGAAGTCTGGAGATGGTTCAAGTCAAACGCAAACATTACATTTCCATTTGCATAATCATCCCTAGATACAATCAAGCCATTATTCTCAGCTGTTAGACCCAACCCAGATACCAGCAAATAATATGGCAGAAGGTGCTGTTGATTATTAAAATCCAACGATAACCCTTTGATGGGGATTGGAATATTGTTCACAGTAAGCGAAATATAATTCAGGTTGAAATGTTGAAAACAGAATGGATTCCGCTTAAAATCCCCATTGAAAGACGAATTTGAAACCAATGCTAAAATTATTCTTGATGGCACGTTTCCTAGAAAAACATTTTCATCCAAAAATGTTTGATTTCCGCTGGGATTGGTAAACTGCTTTACGTCTGAAAGAACGAAAGGATACTGAGAGGAAAATCCATCTTCAAGTAGTTTCTGATGTGAAAGAGTGATACTCGAGTACAGCACTTGCTTGCGAACAAAAAGACTGGCTTTCAGGAACTTGATTTGAACTACAGGTACATCTCCTGCCTTCGGAAGGGCAGAGTAATGAAAATGAATCATTTCCTCTTGTTAGCGAAATGGTTACTGTTGTATCATTTAAGACGTAACGAGATTGTAATCCAATATCAAATCTTAATCTTCCAGCAAGCTCCACATGCTTGGAGCCAGAAATCATTTCTTTGCGCTTTTTGTAGCCAGTGTTCTTATCAGTCAATTCACCCCCGTTTGTGTCTTCATAAAACAAAGCACATTGACCAACAGAATTTGCATAATCTTGTCCACTGGATAACAATGACTCGAAATAAGCCTTGTATGCATAGCAGTTGTTTGATGATGAAATTTGTGGATTTTTTATGTTCACATCATTGGGAAAACAGAGAATGTAAGAATTATTGTTGTGCTAACTTCAGCAGCTGGGTCCAAGTTCGATCCATCAGCGTTAACAATTTTCACTCGAGCGTAGAGAAAACTATCGAAGAGGTCAAGATATTGATTTGAATTTCCAGAAATCTTAAATTCCAATTTTGCGTCTGAATCTTGAATATTAACAACTGGAGTGTGTTCAGCATAGAAGCTGTTCTCGACGGTAGTATCAGTAGGTGGTATGTTGAATAAGTCTACTTCACCCCGAATAATTGGATTTGAAAGAGAATTAATCAGAGCCATTGCGAAAAAATATCGCGTTTTGAAACTTCCTGCTTGGTTTTTTTTTTGGTTTGTACTTTAGGTTTTTGGCTTCTTTTTAACGTTTTTAGATTTGGTTGTTGTCAACTTTGCTGGTGGAAGCGCTCTGCGTTTTCTTGCTGCAATTCCTTTTTGTCTCAGCGTTGTAATGAAATCACTACCAACATCATGAACAAAGCCAAGCGCATTATCTCTAATGGCGTGCGATGTCTCAGGGATTTGCCGATGACATAGCACTCTTGCAGCGGGGCAAATACCTCGTGGATGCACTGAGTGCTGTGCAGAAGGCACTAGACATAACGAAAAAATGGGGCGACAAGGTGGAACTCTCAGTGAACGCTTCTAAGACGGAGGCGATAGTCTTCACTCTTAAGCGTAAACTCGATTGTCCACCATTGTTGAGATACGGCGGAGTAGAAACCATTCTGCTCCACCGTCAGGTATTTGGAATCATCTTGGATCAGAAGCTGACTTGGGGACCACACTGTGAGCGCGGTCGAGGAAACTATGCACCGCGTTCGCACAGTGTAGAAGAGCAGTGTCCACAAAATGGGGGATATCACCACGCCTCATGGAGAGGATTTATGTCGCTGTGGTGAGACCGCCCTGGTCTATGGATCGGTGGGTTGGGTTACTGCAGTGATAAGATCTACAACGAGAGGTGTCTGGAAAAGGTTCAAAGAATGGCACTTCTGTATATAACAGGTGCTTTGTGTACCACACCAACGAAGGCGCTGGAATCCCTAATGGGAATCCTGCCCATCAGGGTACAAGTCAGGGCAGCCGCACTGACAACAATGCACCGGTTGGAACAGAATGGGACCTGGAAGGACAAAGGGACTGTGGTCGCCTCGTAAGAGGTAACCACGTCAAGATATGTCGGGTGATGAGCAGCGAAATACCCATCACTAAGTGGCCATGTGACCTCAGGGTAACAAGGCCGCTGGTGGAGGGTGGTTTCGCTATACATACCCGACTAGGAAGGAATGGGAAGAGAGAGGCCCTCCGAATCATGGCATTGACAATGTCGTATGCTATACGGATGGGTCCAGGCATGACGGAAGGACTGGAGCCGCCGCAATAATCGCATGGGGCGGTGAGCAGACGGCTCTGTCAATCCCACTGGAACTTCAGCCACTGTCTTTCAGGCAGAGGTTCTGGCAATCTGCTGGGCGGCGAAAGAGATGTCTGGCATCCCCGGAGGTCAGCGTATCTTTATCTACTCAGACAGTAAGAGTGCCCTTCAAGCACTCGAGACTTGGAATTATATGACGACCCTTGTTGGCGAATGTTTTATGGCACTGAAAACTCTAGCCAGTAATCACAGGCTAGAGCTGATATGGATCCCGGCACACCACGGCTACTTTGGGAATGAGCAAGTAGATGAGCTAGCCAAGGAAGCCGGATATGGTAATTTTCGGCCGGAACCAATCGTACCTGTTGCCATGACCGCTGTGCGTCACGCCATCAAATCGAAGGCGCTCGACGAGCATAATGCGGTATGGCATAGGTACAGTGGGGCTAGGCAAACCAAGGAATTGATAAATGTTCCTGCACAGAGGGTAAGCAATTTCCTTACCTCTCTGAGTAGGAACAATTTACGCATTTTATTCAGGTAATTACCGGGCACTCTACCCTGAGAGCCCACCTTCATAAGATAGGAAGGGCAGATAGTGATATATGCCCATTCTGTCTCTTGGAGAAGGAAACAAGTCTCCATTTCTTAGGTAAGTGTGAGGCTTTCATGGTAAACAGGTTAGATGTGCTGGAGGGTCAAACCTTCAGTGCACAAGAGGTAAAAGGTTTAGAACCTCTCCGGCTCATGCTATATATCGTGAGTACGGAGAGATTCAAAAACCAACAGTAAAATACGTCGGAGGGCGTATGGTTGTGTATAAGGGTGAGACTGCAAAAATCCTAATATATGTGGATTAAGTCGGCTGAGCTTCAATTTATATTGTCTGCTCTACCCATAAATACATACATACATACAATAACGCGATAATAATGATGGGTGTTTTTTTCGGAGAAAGGAATTTTTTCGAGTGTAATAAATTGTTGGCAGCAGCCTCAGCATTTGAAGATATCTTGACGAAATGGATGATGGTTGGGTGATGATGATGATGATGATGAAAGCATCTCCACCTTCTTGTTCTTTGCTTACCATATTTTCTTTCACTCACATCACATCTCACACTAGGAGCATCTCTTCTGGCATTTTCTTTTCTAATGGTGAAAGACACTATCACAAGAAAAAAATACATATATGAATACATACATGCATTCATCCCATCATCATCATCGTCATAAATACATTCATTTTTGTACACTCAGCGTGTACATTGAATGGGCTCCGTTCTATTAAATAAATAGATCCGATGCAATCCTCAATACTATAGGGAACCAGAAGTGCATATTATATTGTATAAAACTACATGAATCTTATGATGTGAGGAATGCCGGCAGTTCACTCACTCACTCACAGTCATCTCGCTGACTGACTCTTTTCTATTGAAAAAGAAAGACTTATCTGGGCAAGCAGATTGAATATATTTCATATGATGTTTCTTGAAAAATCAAGTTCTTATCAGGAGGATGGCAGGCTTTCTGCCAGTGTTTTCTGTCTTTTTTCTCTCTCCTCCACTGCTTACTCTAATAGATACACACATAGTCAGCAGAATGTGTTGTGAAGTATAAAAAAGAAAAGAAAAAAAAATGTCTCGGATGAAAAATCTGCGAGCAATCGAGTGTGGATATCAATGCCAAACACCAAACATAAATTTCATGTACGCTTCTTCTTCTCCTTTTGCTACAATATATCCATATAAAAATTGTAATTGTGGGCAACATAGCTATCAACTGTATGGATATATTGTAGCAAAAGGAGAGAAGAAGCGTACATGAATTTATGTTTGGTGTTTGGCATTGATATCCACACTCGATTGCTCGCAGATTTTTCATCCGAGACATTTTTTTTTCTTTTATACTCACAACACATTCTGCTGACTATGTGTGTATCTATTAGAGTAAGCAGTGGAGGAGAGAGAGAAAAAAAGACAGAAAAACACTGGGCAGAAAGCCTTGCCATCCTCCTGATAAGAACTTGATTTTCAAGAAACATCATATGAAATATATTCAATCTGCTTGCCAGATAAGTCTTTCTTTTTTCAATAGAAAAGAGTCAGTCAGCGAGATGACTGTGAGTGAGTGAGTGAACTGCCGGCATTCCTCACATCATAAGATTCATGTAGTTTTATACAATATAATATGCACTTCTGGTTCCCTATAATATGAGGATTGCATCGGATCTATTTATTTAATAGAACGGAGCCCATTCAATGTACACGCTGAGTGTACAAAAATGAATGTATTTATGACGATGATGATGATGGGATGAATGCATGTATGTATTCATATATGTATTTTTTCTTGTGATAGTGTCTTTCACCATTAGAAAAGAAAATGCCAGAAGAGATGCTCCTAGTGTGAGATGTGATGTGAGTGAAAGAAAAAATATGGTAAGCAAAGAACAAGAAGGTGGAGATGCTTTCATCATCATCATCATCATCACCCACCATCCATCCATTTTCGTCAAGATATCTTCAAATGCTGAGGCTGCTGCCAACAATTTATTACACTCGAAAAAATTCCTTTCTCCGAAAAAAACACCCATCATTATTATCGCGAGCATATTGTATGTATGTATGTATTTATGGGTAGAGCAGACAATATAAATTGAAGCTCAGCGACTTAATCCACATATATTAGGATTTTTGCAGTCTCACCCTTATACACAACCATACGCCCTCCGACGTATTTTACTGTTGGTTTTTGAATCTCTCCGTACTAACGATATATAGCATGAGCCGGAGAGGTTCTAAACCTTTTACCTCTTGTGCACTGAAGGTTTGACCCTCCAGCACATCTAACCTGTTTACCATGAAAGCCTCACACTTACCTAAGAAATGGAGACTTGTTTCCTTCTCCAAGAGACAGAATGGGCATATATCACTATCTGCCCTTCCTATCTTATGAAGGTGGGCTCTCAGGGTAGAGTGCCCGGTAATTACCTGAATAAAAATGCGTAAATTGTTCCTACTCAGAGAGGTAAGAAATTGCTTACCCTCTGTGCAGGAACATTTATCAATTCCTTGGTTTGCCTAGCCCCACTGTACCTATGCCATACCGCATTATGCTCGTCGAGCGCCTTCGA
Organism: Orchesella cincta; assembly: GCA_001718145.1. Lineage (NCBI taxonomy): Eukaryota > Metazoa > Arthropoda > Collembola > Entomobryomorpha > Orchesellidae > Orchesella > Orchesella cincta. The sequence continues at coordinate 47,540 of LJIJ01001325.1, forward strand.
TTTGATGGCGTGACGCACAGCGGTCATGGCAACAGGTACGATTGGTTCCGGGCCGAAAATTACCATATCCGCGGCTTCCTTGGCTAGCTCATCTGCTTGTTCATTCCCAAAGTAGCCGTGGTGTGCTGGGATCCATACCAGCTCTAGCCTGTGATTACTGGCTAGAGTTTTCAGTGCCATAAAACATTCGCCAACAAGGGTCGTCATATAATTCCAAGTCTCGAGTGCTTGAAGGGCACTCTTACTGTCTGAGTAGATAAAGATACGCTGACCTCCGGGGATGCCAGACATCTCTTTCGCCGCCCAGCAGATTGCCAGAACCTCTGCCTGAAAGACAGTGGCTGAAGTTCCGAGTGGGATTGACAGAGCCGTCTGCTCACCGCCCCATGCGATTATTGCGGCGGCTCCAGTCCTTCCGTCATGCCTGGACCCATCCGTATAGCATACGACATTGTCAATGCCATGATTCGGAGGGCCTCTCTCTTCCCATTCCTTTCTAGTCGGGTATGTATAGCGAAACCACCCTCCACCAGCGGCCCTTGTTACCCTGAGGTCACATGCCACTTAGTGATGGGTATTTCGCTGCTCATCACCCGACATATCTTGACGTGGTTACCTCTTACGAGGCGACCACAGTCCCCTTTGTCCTTCCAGTCCCATTCTGTTCCAACCGGTGCATTGTTGTCAGTGCGGCTGCCCTGACTTGTACCCTGATGGGCAGGATTCCCATTAGGGACTCCAGCGCCTTCGTTGGTGTGGTACACAAAGCACCTGTTATATACAGAAGTGCCAGTCTTTGAACCTTTTCCAGACACCTCTCGTTGTAGATCTTATCGACTGCAGTAACCCAACCCACCGATCCATAGACCAGGGCTGGTCTCACCACAGCGACATAAATCCACTCCATGAGGCGTGGCGATATCCCCCACTTAGCGGACACTGCTCTTCTACACTGTGCAAGCGCAGTACATAGTTTCCTCGACCGCGCTGCACAGTGTGGTCCCCAAGTCAACTTCTTATCTAAAATGATACCCAGATACCTGACTGTGGAGCAGAATGGTATTTCTACTCCGCCGTATTTCAACAGCGGTGGACAATCCAGTTTACGCTTAAGAGTGAAGACTATAGCCTCCGTCTTAGAAGCGTTAACTGAGAGTTCCACCCTGTCACACCATTCTTTCGTTAAATCCAGTGCCTTCTGTAGAGCACCCAATGCATCCGCAAGGTATTTACCTCGCTGCAAGAGTGCTAAGTCGTCGGCAAATCCCTGTGACGTCGCGCTTGGTACCTGTTC
>LJIJ01001326.1:0-48828 GCA_001718145.1 Orchesella cincta
TGCAATACGGGAAGGTGGTACAGATGACACGATTTGTCAATCGATGAGGTTGGACTCACGGACGCTTCCTCTGTTCCTAACTGTGTGTTTCAGTAACATTTTTTACTTTGCTTTCCTTAAACGTTGCTGCTGGATACATGTGATGTCATACGTGGTTAAGACAACGTGGCTTGGCAGCGGACATATTTTCTCCAACCATTTCCGACCTTTCTGAACACAAGGACACTTGCTATTGTGGCATGAGATATCTGAGACTTGTACTTTTTGAAGTACTCCACACTGGCACATATAACGAGAAGTCTTGGAACTTTCTTTCTTTCCATCTGTTGTTTCGCAGGCTCCTCAACATTAGCTCTGTCTCACAAAGTTGGTCGCCAACAATATCATTAACATTTATATAATCATCAATCACATCACCACCACCATGATGATCAGAAGTGTTCCAATTCGAATGAGTAGAATTTTCGTCATTTCCAAACGATCAGCATTAAATACTGTCTCCCCATCACGAGTACGCAGGTTCATTCGCACTGGATTTTCAGCGTTATAAACTTCACTCGTAAGATGTTACATTGGTTGTAGGATGATAAATTTGAATGTGTCTTGTCAAGCAAAACGTTGTGTTAAATTTGACTGCAATTTGGACATGGAAGTTCAATATCAGGTTGACTTTCCTGTTGTCTTTCTTGTTCCGAATGCTCTTTTTCAAAAATGTCTTGTTAGATCAGCTTACTGTGAAATCGATCGGAGCAACGACTACAGCGGTACTTGCAAGGGACCTTTTGCGAATTTCTGCTGGTGAGAGTGTCGTGCTTGTCGTGTACTGAACATTTTTAAACAGTCTTTGCACTGGAAATTTTTCACACTTTTGTGAATTTCTACATGATAACGAAGGTTACCTTCATTGGTAAAGAGCGTGAGAAATGGGGACATTCAAATTTGCGTCCAAGATTGTGTGAACGCAAATGTAAAATATATTTTGTCTATCATGGTAGGGCTGTCCATCAGCACACTCTTCACAAAAGTAAAACGTCTTGAATAGGAATATCCTGTCTTCCACCTCTTCCTGGACGATTTGAGAAGTTGGGATCTGCATGTTTTTCGACATGTTCCGCTAACAGATGCTGATTGAAAAGCTTTTATAACAGTACTGACACTTATACCGACTACTTTTAATTTTTGATTGTGGTAATGTAGATGTATGATTATTTGCGTCTCTCGAGAATTCATTGCCACATTTTAGACAAGTGTAGACATCCTGAAAGGTATATCTTCCGGCCAGGTCTTCCAGGTTGCACGAAATGTCACATCCATGTTTTTCTCAAATGTTGTGTAATGACTTTGGAAACGACGCTGACCCTACTTTTATAATTTGGATCCGAATGTCGTATCACATGCTCATTTAATGTTACTTGACTCCAAATTTCCTGTCGCAAAGATGGCATCCAATTGTGATTGCTTCCTGTGTACCCATAAATGATGAATGTACTTTTGTCTATGCTGTGAGGGAACGTCGATCAACAGATTTCACAGATATAGACATCTTGAATTGGAATATTCTTGGCGCTGGGACCTCATTCGATAATTAGGATCAGAGTGTCTTTGCACGTGCTCATTAATAAATTTTCACTTAGAAACTTGCGATCACAAAGATGGCCCTCCAAATTTGTCTCCTTTTCATGTACGCACAAATGAGTAATGTACTTTTGTCGTTTGTCCTTAGGAAACCTTTGGTTACAAATTTTGCATATGTAAATGTCCTGAATGGGAATGTCATGTCGAAAACGCCGCCCAACACTACTATGCATAATTAGGATCCGAATGTGTCGTTTTACATGTTCAGTTAGTAATACTCTCAGTCCAAAATTTCCTGTCGCAAAGATTGGCATCCAAATTGTGATTCTCCTGTGTACCCATAAATGTGTATGTACTTTGTCTTCTGTTTAGAGAACCGTGATCAAGATTCCACAGATATAGAGATCTTGAATTGGAATATTCTGGCGCTGGGACCTCATTCGATAATTAGGATCAGAATGTCTTTGCACGTGCTCATTTAATAAATTTTCACTTAGAAATTTGCGATCACAAAGATGGCATCCAAATTTGTCTTCCTTTTCATGTACCGACAAATGAGTAATGTACTTTTGTCGTTTGTGCTTAGGGAACCTCGTTAAAATTTTGCAAGTGTAAATGCTCTGAATAGGTATATCAAGACGGACAAGACCACGGTCCGGTCTGTTTGAAAATTTGGATCAGAGGGTCTTTCATTTTTTTCTTCCAGGAGGACTGAACCTCGTTCTCAATTTCCGTTATTTCCTGACAGCACAAGAGATAGCTTCCGAAGAACCTCGTCGGCATTTTCTTTAAATGAAGTTGGAATAAGAATATACGGATTTGATGGTGGAACTACCATTCTTCATGTAGTAAAAAGTTGGTTTAGAAGTTGATGTAAAGTTGTTTGTGGTTATTTTAGGTTTGTCGTTGCTTATTTGTTTTTCATTATAGCAGCCGAAGAGCAGGATGACTCAGAAGGGTTGATTTATGTTTTTGTTGAATGTGATTTGTCAGTCTGCGTTATCCGAAAATCGTCTTTCACAGTCTATATCACAACGTAATGTAGCATGGATTGAAATTCAGGAGAATCAACGTCCACCTCAAAGGAGGAATGCATGAGTAAGGCAATGCTGGCTTAACTTTAAATCACTGCTAAAAATTTTACTGCAAATTCACACGGTAGATTCTTTTTTTTCCTCTGGAACGGATTGTGTACTCGAAGGAGTTGTAGATCAATACTAGCATCAGTTATGTGAGAAGTGAACAAGATTTTCGTGCTCAACGTATTCTTTCTCGTGATTTAAATTACAGCTATTGCAGAATTTCATATGGATTCATGTGAAAGTTCAAATAGTTAATCCTGTTAAACCTCGCGACCGCAATCCAAACAGCCAAAATTTTTGTGGAAGTTCTCCTGTTTTTCTCCTCTAAACTTTCGCCGTCAAACTGTTCCCCTCCGTATTTGTTGTTGTAACAGTTTCATTGCTTAAATAATTTTGCCGTTTCCTGCTTGAATTCGAAACGCTGTAATACTTCATCTTGAACTTGACTTTACAAAATTTTACATGAAAGTTTAACTGATTTTGTCTTCCAAAGCGTGCGTCCACATCTTGTACATCCGAATCTGTATCACTATCCGCCATTCGTCTGAATTAACATGTGAGTCATCAACAGCCGTTTGAAGGAAACGTTGCTCCACAAAACAGAAGAACAGTGGCTCTTTCATGAACCACTTGGATGCTGTCTTTAGAAAACTTTTCATTTGAAAGGTTTTTTCACATTTATCACAAGAGAGGTGATCTACTCCTTCCTTAAGAACTTGAGTTGCACAGTGACTCCATGTGTTCAAATCGTGATCTTCATTTGTAGTAGGAATTTCTTCATCTAGCTTAGCTCCAAGTTGACTGTGGATGTAGTTGTTATAATGGGATAGCGAAAATGGGCCGTCAACTCGTTATTAGTGTCGAAGTGAAGGTGGCAAAATTTGCAACCAAATTCTTTTCTGCAGGTTGAACTTGCTGTTTCCCCATTTTGCGTGAATCTTCATGTGCAAGGTAAGATGAATCCTTTTCGAAAACATTTTGCCACATTCAGAACATTTCAGTGATCCTTGGTCACCATTCGTATTTCCTTCCTCAAGTTTATTTCTGCTACGAGGGCACACTTGAAGGTGAATTTTTAAATCTTTATATCTCATTCCACATTGCTCACACTCTTGTTCAGTTACACCTTCTTCGACTTGTTCCTTCCCTTTCCATTTGCTAAATAATTCATTCTTATTGTAAAATTTGCGTTTGAAGAACTCGCTTTCATTATTTCCGCCTCCCGTTGATGTGACACCATTTGTAGTGGCTGTTTGAGACATGTTGTTTTTCTGAAACCCTTGAGCACTGACTTTTGGGATCTGGGAATGAGATTCATTGTCTTCCCTAATACAAAGGACATAACAATTAAAATCCCTTTCCATCTCTAAATCCTGATAAACCAATATGATGAGCTTACTCATAACTTACCTTGGTATAATCCCGTTAGTGATATTGCTGTCACACAATTTATTAATTGTGGACTCTGGCTCCACACTTGGATTCTGTTGTGGAATGTCAGCCACCTGACCGTCTATGAAAGCATTAGTACTTTAATGTCAAAGCAGCTCAAAGACAAAAAGAAGGGAAACTGACTATAATTTACTATTAATCGGTACTCAAACTTACATTCCTCGTCATCCTCATCATCATCCCACTGGGGATTCCAATCTGTTTCAGGGTAGTATGAAGACATTGTGATCTTTTTGGGAATACACTGGCCTGTTTTGCGTAGTGTATCTTCACTAATAACAATTTTCGGTAGGAATATATGAATGTCTTTCCCTTTACACGCTATTGAATTGAATTCCTATTTATAGCATTATTTTATTGGTCATACTTGGTTGATTTCCAACGTTGTTACTAAATCGGCCATAGCTTCACGAACTTTTCAGTTTGAATATCTGCACACAAAAGAAAATCCAGAAATCCCAGCTCATCGTCTATGGATGTTGGTACAAATATCTGTGAATTAAGATAAGACAAATAAAAACTTTAATGAACAAAAAGAAAATCGTGATTCAATTCGTTAAAAAGTCTTTTGTCCGTTTTCTTACCTTTCACCTTCATTATTCCCAGCACAAAAATACAGACAGACAAACAAATCAATTTCCCATCAGATGCATACGACTCTCCGACTTCAGCAAGAACACAATTGACGGTGATTATGAATGCCTTCAGTCCAATCCTTCAGTTCAGTCACAAACTACTATAAAACACAGACATTGCCCACTTTTCAATTCAATTGGAGATCTAAGCTTGAATGTATCTCACAGAATTAGTTTTTAAAAAACTCCTTCAATTAATAATGTACTGTTTACAGTACCGGTGCTGCATTCATACTTTATCTACATAGGGGCTGCACCAGAACCCAAACTTAAATGAATGATATCTGATCTAATTAGATTATCAATTAATACTCTCGCCTGCCTGCACCAAATTTATAACTGCCCTTATATTCTCTTTCTATCCAGCAGATTTCCTTTACCACCTACAAACAAATTTAGATTTTAAATTGATATCCTTTCAGCAAATTTAATTGTCCAAAGTATTCCATGTCTTGTGAACACTTCCTAAACAAGCTTTTAAACCAAGATACTACCTTATCTTCTACTAGTACTAATTGCCAGTTATTTCTAACAATCAAAGTTAACTTACGATTAGTAGCAGCAAGCCCACACAGGTACAAATTAATGAACAGTAGTTTTTGATCTTCCACCAATGAATCACAGATCGAGTAAAATAGAACTCACAAGAGAAGAATGTGTCCGAATGATGATGAAAGTTCAGCTTACCCAATTGGATTGATGTGTAAAAATGTAAACATAGTGCATTTGCAATGCATAGTGAAGAATCCAATGACTTCACCTTGAAGGAATACAGTTTTGATACTTGGTTGGGAAAACACATGCTTCCGTGAGGATTTACAGATACCGCGAGCTTAATATTTGTGCAGAAAATGAAGTTGTATCATAAGATTTCATGTTCATCAGATGTTTTGCATGTGTGGCGGCCTCAAAAGTGGTTATAAATGGCATCAATATCGAAACTCGGTTAGGAAACGCCACAATTAAACAAGGCCATTAAGGAACCCGGGACCAAAATTTGTAAGTCAAAAGTGGTTTGTCCATGGGTTTATGATTTATCACTTAACAGGTTGAGGTATCTTTCATTACACAAAATACTAACTGAACTCCTGCAGATCTGCGGTCAGAAATGAGTTATTGCTGCATAAAATGGTATTTTTATTTTGGTTATTTTCGCAGAGGATATTTCGAAACCATATTAAATGTGGAGGAGGTACGTGGAATTCTTCTGCAACGACTCATATAAATGGCTGTAGGCTTCTTACTTCCGTATTCCATGTGGACAAATTTCTTTTTGCAGTTGTTTACGACCACGTAGGTCTCGTATGGTTCAAGTTCCATGGGATCCTCTACCAAATCTCCGAGTAGTGTGTAAAGCGCATATGCGTAGCCGACAGGAATCTTACAAATTTGTCAATCACTCTCATGATATCATCCATGGAACACATGTGAAATTTGGAAATGTGAATCATTGTTGGCGTCTCACGGTTTTCCCCGTTTTTAAAGGCGTTAATTGTGATGGCATTCTGATTATTGTCCATGAAAACCCTCATGTATCGTGATCGAACTGCTGGTAGGTGAATAGGACATGGGCAGGTTCCATCTGAATCGGCACAAAATTTGCAGCTTGGAACCTTCTTTAGCGACTTTTGTCTCTCATGAGGTTGCTGTTTAGAACACTGGTCTCCTCGGGGTTCATCATAAGTATGATGCGTGGATGAAGTGGTTGAGTTTCTTCGTGATAAATTGAGATTGAGACGTTGCGTCCTTGGCGGCGTATTATCATCAAAATCGTTATCCTCGCGATCGTAGTCACATCTTTGACTCTGCCTATGATAAGATCTTTTATTGTCATAAGAAACGTCCTCGTCTTCCATATGAAGCCTGTGGCAGCGAATTGGACATGGAAAATTTGCCTCATCGTTTATGTCCCATATTTTAGTTGGGTTTGGGTTGATGCGTGGATTCTGGTTATTAGGTCGGTTGTTAGTGTCCCCATAATAATGTCGAGCTTCATAATGGTAATCCATTTCAATGATGGTGGGTTGTGGTTGTTGATTATTAGGCGAGAAACTAAGTGATACATACAGTTATCTTATTTCTGACAATAATACAAAATCTTTAGCTTTGTTCAACAAGTCGCATACAAAATTCATTCCAATATAAGATTGCAAAACTCTAAATAGAAGTCAGCTCATGCTTAGCTTCATGATGTTCAAGTTAAGTTGATGATTAATATTATTCGCATTCTTGATCTTATATTGTTGGCAGTAGCAGCAAGAATACAGACAGGAAGTAAGAAGGCAGTCAATGGAATAATGAAGCGCTGGCTCATCCCTTCCCTGCGATACGTTTTAATTACTAATGAAGTTGCAGTAACGGTATGACGGAAGTGACCGACAATGAGTGACAGGATAAAATAAGAGAAAGAAGTGAGACAAAAACGTCTTGGACACTTGGGATTAAATTTAGTTGCATTCAATCCAACTCCCATCATCGAGAATGGAAATGCCCATGATGTTACAATTCGGCTTGAGCAGTCGGTTCGTAAGAAATTTGACTAGCAAACTTGTACAAACTCAAAGGGGTTCATGTGCATTGGGTAATTATCGCCAGCTTTCAACTGATAAAAAGCCTGCACCTGCAAAGCCTAATTACTTGAATGTTTTTGATCGCCAAACAAAACTACTCCAGCGGAAAAGAGCTGCTGAGTTAGTGAAAGTGAAGGATGGAAAAGACAGCGGTATGTACGACTATATTAAGGATGAAGTGAGTTATGCTTTTGTTTTAAATTATAAGTAAAGACTATTATCAATTTTTAAGCTTAATTTGTAGTTGAGTGATTCGTAGAAATGATAAAGTTTTATCCGCAGCTATTTCATATCATTCATTGGCATGTATTCTTTCCTAGGTTGGTTTTATATTATCCGATAGAATTATAGACATCAAAAGGGACATTAATCGTGTTCTGGATCTAGGATGTGGCAGAGGACATATTCTAAAACACCTAAACAGTGTGAGTGTCAATTTAAGAGGTTTATTGTGTGTGAGACTAATTTCTCTGTAACCTTATTTATATAAAGTGGAATATTTTATTAAGTATTGTTTTCTAATTTGAATGCTAAAATGTGTCATTTTTTTAGGGAATGGTTGGAAGTGTTGTTGCAACCGATATTTGTCAAGAATGGCTGGATCAGATTGATGCCCCGGAAGACGTTACTTGTGAAAAGTTGTTAATGGACGAGGAAGATATTGTGTTCCAACCAAACTCATTCGACATGGTACTTTCTAGCTTAAGGTAGATGCAAGATGTTTGGATTATGAAATATCATTTCGGTTTTATTTGATACTAATCAAATCAGTGTTTCATGCCTTTCAGCTTACATTGGGTAATAAATAAAGCATTCTCAAATATACATCGAAATGGCGTGTTCCTTGTCGGATGTTCGGAGACCGCCTTAATATTTGTGTCGAAACTTCGGCCTGTTTTCGTTGCAGTTGGCAGAGCTGGAACAGGGGTAAAAATGAAAATATATTTTCCAAGTAGTGATCTAAGTAGATCATGGTTTTTAATTTCTTAAAAAGCGCCCTCCGAAAACAAAAAGAAACAAAAAAAGAGCCCATAGCTCTTTGTAATTTCGAAAGGGGTGATATTGTGCGACTCCATTCCCTTAAAACAGACGATTGAGCAGAAAAATAAAAACGACATGATTACTTTATTTCACACTGTTGCATAAAATATATCAGTTTTTACCCCCTCGCCGTCCAGCTCTAACTGCACTTCGAACAAAGTAGTTAGCAGCCGAACATTGAAAGCGAACACGCCGATCCGGTTTCAAACCAGCGAATGTAAGATATTCGATGCTTTTCGGTAGGTTTATTTACGGCAATGTAACGTCTGAAAAGTGCATGAAACATGAATCTTCAAATTAAACTCGAGACAATTATCGCACTTGCAACAACCCACTTCACAAAATTTCCATTCCCTAAAAATGAACACTTTTAGCATTCAAAATATTAGAAAAACCAATACTTAATAAAATATTCCACTTTATATAAATAAGGTTACAGAAGAAATTAGTCTACACAATAAATTCTTAATTGACCACTCACACTGTTTAGGTGTTTTAGAATATGTCCTCTGCACACCTAGATCCAGAACACGATTAATGTCCCTTTTGATGTCTAATTCTATCGGATAATATAAAACCAACCTAGGAAAGAATACATGCCAATGAATTGATATGAAATAGCTGCGGATAAAAACTTATCATTTCTACGAATCACTCAAATACAAGTTAAGCTTTCAAAATTGATAAATAGTCTTACTTATAGTTTAAAACAAAGCAAACCACTTCATCTTAATATAGTCGTACATACGCGTGTCTTTTTCCATCCTTCACTTTCACTAACTCAGCAGCTCTTTTCCGCTGGAGTAGTTTTGTTTGGCGATCAAAAAACATTCAAGTAATTAGGCTTTGCAGGTGGCAGGCTTTTTATCAGTTGAAAGCTGGCGATAATTACCCAATGCACATGAACCCTTTGAGTTTGTACAAGTTTGCTAGTCAAATTTCTTACGAACCGACTGCTCAAGCCGAATTGTAACATCATGGGCATTTCCATTCTCACGATGATGGGAGTTGGATTGAATGCAACTAAATTTAATCCCAAGTGTCCAAGACGTTTTGTCTCACTTCTTTCTCTTATTTTATCCTGTCACTTGTCAGTCACTTCCGTCATACCATTACTGCAACTTCATTAGTAATTAAAACGTATCGCAGGGAAGGGATGAGCCAGCGCTTCATTATTCCATTGACTGCCTTCTTACTTCCTGTCTGTATTCTTGCTGCTACTGCCAACAATATAAGATCAAGAATGCGAATATTAATCATCAACTTAACTTGAACATCATGAAGATAAGCATGAGCTGACTTCTATTTAGAGTTTTGCAATCTTATATTGGAATGAATTTTGTATGCGACTTGTTGAACAAAGCTAAAGATTTTGCATTATTTCAGAAATAAGATAACTGTATGCATCACTTAGTTTCTCGCCTAATAATCAACAACCACAACCCACCATCATTGAAATGGATTACCATTATGAAGCTCGACATTATTATGGGACACTAACAACCGACCTAATAACCAGAATCCACGCATCAACCCAAACCCAACTAAAATATGGGACATAAACGATGAGGCAAATTTTCCATGTCCAATTCGCAGCCACAGGCTTCATATGGAAGACGAGGACGTTTCTTATGACAAAAAAGATCTTCATAGGCAGAGTCAAAGATGTGACTACGATCGCGAGGATAACGATTTTGATGATAATACGCCGTCAAGGACGCAACGCCTTAACATGTCACGAAGAACCTCAACCACTTCGCATCATACTTATGATGACCCCCGAGACCAGGTTCTAAACAGCAACCTCATGAGAGACAAAAGTCGCTAAAGAAGGTTCCAAGCTGCAAATTTTGTGCCGATTCAGATGGAACCTGCCATGTCCTATTCACCTACCAGCAGTTCGATCACGATACATGAGGGTTTTCATGGACAATAATCAGAATGCCATCACAATTAACGCCTTTAAAAACGGGGAAAACGTGAGACGCCAACAATGATTCACATTTCCAAATTTCACATGTGTTCCATGGATGATATCATGAGAGTGATTGACAAATTTGTAAGATTCCCTGTCGGTTACGCATATGCGCTTTACACACTACTCGGAGATTTGGTAGAGGATCCCATGGAACTTGAACCATACGAGACCTACGTGGTCGTAAACAACTGCAAAAAGAAATTTGTCCACATGGAATACGGAAGCAAGAAGCCTACAGCCATTTATATGAGTCGTTGCAGAAGAATTCCACGTACCTCCTCACATTTAATATGGTTTCGAAATATCCTCGAAAATAACCAAAATAAAAATACCATTTTATGCAGCAATAACTCATTGCTGACCTCAGATCTGCAGGAGTTCAGTTAGTATTTTGTGTAATGAAAGATACCTCAACCTGTTAAGTGATAAATCATAACCCATGGACAAACCACTTTTGACTTACAAACTTTTGGTCCCGGGTTCCTTATGGCCTTGTTTAATTGTAGCGTTTCCTAACCGAGTTTCGATATTGATGCCATTTATAACCACTTTTGAGGCCCCACACATGCAAAACATCTGATGAACATGAAATCTTATGATACAACTTCATTTTCTGATCACAAATATTAAGCTCGCGGTATCTGTAAATCCTCACGGAAGCATGTGTTTTCCCAACCAAGTATCAAAACTGTATTCCTTCAAGTGAAGTCATTGGATTCTTCACTATGCATTGCAAATGCACTATGTTTACATTTTTACACATCAATCCAATTGGGTAAGCTGAACTTCATCATCATCATTCGGATACATTCTTCTCTTGTGAGTTCTATTTTACTCGATCTGTGATTCATTGGTAAAGGTGGAAGATCAAAAACTGTGTTCAATAATTTGTACCTGTGTGGCTTGTTGCTAATCGTAAGTTAACTTTGATTGTTAGAAATAACTGGCAATTAGTACTAGTCAGAAGATAAGGTAGTATCTTGGTTTAAAAAGCTTGTTTAGGAAGTGTTCACAAGACATGGAATACTTTGGAAAATTAAATTTGCTGAAAGGTGAAAGGATATCAATTTAAAATCTAAATTTGTTTGTAGGTGGTAACGGAAATCTGCAGCATAGAAGAGAATATTAAGGGCAGTATAAATTTGGTGCAGGCAGGCGAGAGTAATAATGATAATCTAATTAGATCAGATATCATTCATTTAAGTTTGGGTTCTGGTGCAGCCCCTATGTAGATAAAGTATGAATGCAGCACCGGCACTGTAAACAGTACATTATTAATTGAAGGAGATTTGTAGGAGGGTTTTGAAGCTAATACCTGAGAGAATTATTCAAGCTTAGATTCCAATTGAATTGAAAAAATGGGCAATGTCTGTTTTATAGTAGTTTGTGACTGAACTGAAGGATTGGACTGAAGGCATTCATAATCACCGTCAATTGCTGAAGTCGGAGAGTCGTACGCATTTGATGGGAAATTGATTTGTTGTGTCTGTATTTTGTGCTGGGAATAATGAAGATGAAAGGTAAGAAAACGGACAAAAACTTTTAACGAATTGAATCACGATTTTCTTTTTGTTCATTAAAGTTTTTATTTGTCCTATCTTAATTCGCAGATATTTGTACCAACATCCATAGACGATGAGCTGGGATTTCTGGATTTTCTTTTGTGTGCAGATATTCAAACTGAAAAGTTCGTGAAGCTATGCCGATTAGTAACAACGTTGAAATCAACCAAGTATGACCAATAAAATAATGCCTATAAATAGGAATTCAATTCAATAGCGTGTAAAGGAAAGACATTCATATATTGCTACCGTAAATTGTTATTAGTGAAGATACACTACGCAAAACAGGCCAGTGTATTCCCAAAAAGATCACAATGTCTTCATACTACCCTGAAAACAGATTGGAATCCCCAGTGGATGATGATGAGGATGACGAGAATGTAAGTTTGCATACGATTAATAGTAAATTATAGTCAGTTTCCCTTCTTTTTGTCTTTGAGCTGCTTTGACATTAAAAGTACTAATGCTTTCATAGACGGTCAGGTGGCTGACATTCCACAAACAGAATCCAAGTGTGAGCCAGAGTCCACAATTAATAAATTGTGACAGCAATATCACTAATGGGATTATACCAAGGTAAGTTATGAGTAAGCTCATCATATTGGTTTTTCAGGATTTAGATGGAAAGGGATTTTAATTGTTATGTCCTTTGTATTAGGGAAGACAGTGAATCTCATTCCAGATCCCAAAAGTCAGTTGCTCAAGGATTTCAGAAAACAACATGTCTCAAACAGCCACTACAAATGGTGTCACATCAACGGGAGCGGAATAATGAAAGCGAGTTCTTCAACGCAAATTTTACAATAAGAATGAATTATTTAGCAAATGGAAAGGGAAGGAACAACTCGAAGAAGGTGTAACTGAACAAGAGTGTGCGCAATGTGGAATGAGATATAAAGATTTAAAAATTCACCTTCAAGTGTGCCCTCGTAGCAGAAATAAACTTGAGGAAGGAAATACGAATGGTGACCAAGGATCACTGAAATGTTCTGAATGTGGCAAAATGTTTTCGAAAAGGATTCATCTTACCTTGCACATGAAGATTCACGCCAAAATGGGGAAACAGCAAGTTCAACCTGCAGAAAAGAAATTTGGTTGCAAATTTTGCCACCTTCACTTCGACACTAATAACGAGTTGACGGCCCATTTTCGGCTATCCCATTATAACAACTACATCCACAGTCAACTTGGAGCTAAGCTAGATGAAGAAATTCCTACTACAAATGAAGATCACGATTTGAACACATGGAGTCACTGTGCAACTCAAGTTCTTAAGGAAGGAGTAGATCACCTCTCTTGTGATAAATGTGAAAAAACCTTTTCAAATGAAAAGTTTCTAAAACAGCATCAAGTGGTTCATGAAAGAGCCCCACTGTCCTGTCTGTTTTGTGGAGCAACGTTTCCTTCAAACGGGCTGTTGATGACTCACATGTTAATTCATGACGAGGCGGATAGTGATACGAGATTCGGATGTACAAGATGTGGACGACGCTTTGGAAGACAAAATCAGTTAAACTTTCATGTAAAATTTTGTAAAGTCAAGGTTCAAGATGAAGATTACAGCGTTTCGAATTCCAAGGCAGGAAAACGGCAAAAATATTTAAGCAATGAAACTGTTACAACAACAAATACGGAGGAGGAACAGTTTGAGGGCGAAAGTTTAGAGGAGAAGAAGAAGGAAGAACTTCCACAAAAATTTGGCTGTTTGGATTGCGGTCGCGAGTTTAACAGGATTAACTATTTGAACTTTCACATGAAAATCCATATGAAATTCTGCAATAGCTGTAATTTACAAATCCACGAGAAAGAATACGTTGAGCACGAAAAATCTTGTTCACTTTCTCACATAACTGATGCTAGTATTGATCTACCAACTCCTTCGAGTACACAATCCGTTCCAGAGGAAAAAAAGAATCTACCGTGTGAAATTTGCAGTAAAATTTTTAGCAGTGATTTAAAGTTAAGCCAGCATTGCCTTACTCATGCATTCTCCTTTGAGGTGGACGTTGATTCTCCTGAATTTCAATCCATGCTACCATTACGTTGTGAATATGAAGACTGTGAAAGACGATTTTCGGATAACGCAGACTTGACAAATCACATTCAACAAAAACATAAATCAACCCTTCTGAGTCATCGCTGCTCTTCGGCTGCTATAATGAAAAACCAAATAAGCAACGACAAACCTAAAATAACCACAAACAACTTTACATCAACTTCTAAACCAACTTTTTACTACATGAAGAATGGTAGTCCACCATCACCAAATCCGTATATTCTTATTCCAACTTCATTTAAAGAAAATGCCGACGAGGTTCTTCGGAAGCTATCTGCTTGTGCTGTCAGGAAAATAACGGAAATTGAGAACGAGGTTCCAGTCCTCCTGGAAGAAAAAAATGAAAGACCCTCTGATCCAAATTTTCAAAACAGGACCGGACGCCGTGGTCTTGTCCGTCTTGATATACCTATTCAGAGCATTTACACTTGCAAAATTTGTAACCGAAGGTTTCCTAAGCACAAACGACAAAAGTACATTACTCATTTGTCGGTACATGAAAAGGAAGACAAATTTGGATGCCATCTTTGTGATCGCAAATTTCTAAGTGAAAATTTATTAAATGAGCACGTGCAAAGACATTCTGATCCTAATTATCGAATGAGGTCCCAGCGCCAGAATATTCCAATTCAAGATCTCTATATCTGTGGAATCTGTGATCAGCGGTTCTCTAAACAGAAGAGACAAAAGTACATACATCATTTATGGGTACACAGGAGAGAATCACAATTTGGATGCCATCTTTGCGACAGGAAATTTTGGACTGAAGTATTACTAACTGAACATGTAAAACGACATTCGGATCCTAATTATGCGAGTAGTGTTGGGCGGCGTTTTCGACATGACATTCCCATTCAGGACATTTACATATGCAAAATTTGTAACCAAAGGTTTCCTAAGGACAAACGACAAAAGTACATTACTCATTTGTGGGTACATGAAAAGGAAGACAAATTTGGATGCCATCTTTGTGATCGCAAGTTTCTAAGTGAAAATTTATTAAATGAGCACGTGCAAAGACACTCTGATCCTAATTATCGAATGAGGTCCCAGCGCCAGAATATTCCAATTCAAGATGTCTATATCTGTGAAATCTGTGATCGACGGTTCCCTCAACAGCATAGACAAAAGTACATTCATCATTTATGGGTACACAGGAAGCAATCACAATTTGGATGCCATCTTTGCGACAGGAAATTTTGGAGTCAAGTAACATTAAATGAGCATGTGATACGACATTCGGATCCAAATTATAAAAGTAGGGTCAGGCGTCGTTTCCAAAGTACATTAAACATACATTTGAGAAAACACATGGATGTGACATTTCGTGCAAGACCTGGAAGACCTGGCCGGAAAGATATACCATTTCAGGATGTCTACACTTGTCTAAAATGTGGAAATGAATTCTCGGAGAGACGCAAATACATCATACATCTACATTACCACAATCAAAAATTAAAAAGTAGTCGGTATAAGTGTCAGTACTGTTATAAAAGCTTTTCGAATCAGCATCTGTTAGCGGAACATGTCGAAAAACATGCAGACCCCAACTTCTCAAATCGTCCAGGAAGAGGTGGAAGACAGGATATTCCTATTCAAGACGTTTACTTTTGTGAAGAGTGTGCTGATGGACAGCCCTACCATGATAGACAAAAATATATTTTACATTTGCGTTCACACAATCTTGGACGCAAATTTGAATGTCCCCATTGCTCACGCTCTTTTACCAATGAAGGTAACCTTCGTTATCATGTAGAAATTCACAAAAGTGTGAAAAATTTCCAGTGCAAAGACTGTTTAAAAATGTTCAGTACACGACAAGCACGACACTCTCACCAGCAGAAATTCTGCAAAAAGGTCCCTTGCAAGTACCGCTGTAGTCGTTGCTCCGACCGATTTCACAGTAAGCTGATTCTAACAAGACATTTTGAAAAAGAGCATTCGGAACAAGAAAGACAACAGGAAAGTCAACCTGATATTGAACTTCCATGTCCAAATTGCAGTCAAACATTTAACACAACGTTTGGCTTGACAAGACATATTCAAATTTATCATCCTACAACCAATGTAACATTTACGAGTGAAGTTTATAACGCTGAAAATCCAGTGGCGAATGAACCTGCTACTCATGATGGGGAGACAGTATTTAATGCTGAAACGTTTGGAAATGACGAAAATTCTACTCATTCGAATTGGAACACTTCTGATCATCATGGTGGTGATGATGATGATGATGATGACTATATAAATGTTACTGATATGTTGGCGACCAACTTTTGTGAGACAGAGCTAACTGTTGAGGAGCCTGCGAAACAACCAGATGGAAAGAAAGAAAGTTCCAAGACTTCTCGTTATATGTGCCAGTGTGGAGTACTCAAAAAGTACAAGTCTCAGATATTCTGCCACAATAGACAGTGTCCTTGTGTTCAGAAAGGTCGGAAATGTGGAGAAAAATGTCGCTGCAAGGCCAGTTGTCTTAACACGGATGACATAGAACATGTTCAGCAGCAAACGTTTAAGGAAAGCAAAGAAAAAATGTTGCTGGAACAACAGTTAGAACAGTCGGAAGCGTCTGTGAGTCCACCTCATGATGAAAATAGTGTCATTGTACCACCTCCCGTATTGCATATTCAGCAAACAAGTTTCAGTAATGAAGTCAATGCGGCAACCTCTTTGAGCTATGGTGCCTTAGTTCCCTCAGAATACATCTCTCTTGATGCGGAAACAGACGCATCTATACAACGGTTGTCGTTGTCGGGCTATGTTGAAGGGGAGGAGGATGGTGATGATGGTGACCCTCTTTCAGATCCACTTCAGTCTACTTCGAAACCATCTGTGGCAGCTGCAAAGACTGTAAATCCAGTTCGCACGTCTTTTGTAAATAACACGCAGAGAAATGTCACATCTAAATCATCCAGTTCGTCAACTGAATCCAGTATATTAATTTCAGCTCTAAATTCACAGCAGAATCAACTCCTGAGTTGTCAGTTTTGTGGAACAAACAAAAAGAATTTTAAGCTCGTGTCGGCATACATTTCTCATATGTTTGGACATGCTAAGGAGGTGGGATTTAACTGCCCTATTTGTAAGAAGAGTCCATCATTTGTAGATGTAATTTCATTAGTGCGTCATGTCGATAGCCACAACAAAGGAGTCAATTTACAATGCAAGAAATGTAGCAGCTCATTCAAATCATACACGGATTTAGACAAACATTTAAGGGTACATCATTACAAACCAATGGAGTGTGGAGTATGTGGGATCAAATTTCCTGATTCTCATGAGATGATGTCACATTGGTCACAAAAGCATCCTACATGTCAGTGCGGCGTCTGTAACTTAAAGTTTTTTTCATATGAAGATTTGACCCAACATATGAAGGATCTGCATTCGCCAGTGGATTGCATACAATGTGTCATGCGGTTCGAAAAGCTGGAAGAATTGATAACTCATTTCATTGCAAAGCATAGACAACCTTCTTCCCGTCCCGTTAGCGGATCATCATCATCATTGAATCATACGCAAGCTGGCCAAATGAGTCTCTGTGATGCCTTAATGACCTTTATGAACTGTGGATATTGCAATCAGAAATTTACCAACTCTGATGATTTGAATGAACATCTTTATACTCACCTTCCTCCAGACTCGGCAACTACTTCACGTTTCGAGGACACAGACTTTTACAAAACATATACTAATCTAAGTTGTAATGAATGCGGCGCTACCTACAACAACATTAATGACCTTTCAGACCATTTAACCAGTCATCTTCAACGTACCACGCCTTCTCAACAACCGTCTAGCAGCCGGGTGTAGTACTGACAGTCAATTATATCAGTTAGAAGTTGACGATAACAACATTGAAGCTGTAGAGGCATTTACCTGTTCAATATGCCCCAAGACGTTTAATACTAAATCAGGCTACGCACTACATATTAGATCGCACAATATTACTATTTGCAGTGCATGTTACTCAACTTTTGATTCGATTCAGGACCTTCGGAAGCATTATCAAACATCGTCGTGTGTAGTGTTTGAATGTGATATATGCACAAGGACCTTCAGTGCGCCAAGATATCTTACCCAACACCAAAACAAAGTACACAAACACAAAGCCTCTGGACTTGACGAAACTGGAGGAGGAACAAATCTTCAACCAATTATCGTGGCCAGTACCAGTTTAGCTCCTCCAACGTATATGACAAACCCACAACACCAATTCCGAAATTCTCGTCATCAGCAGCATGATGTTGAGGAAATAGTTTTAGAATAATGCTTATCTCTTTGATTTATTAGTTTGAAAGTGAGAAATATGAAAATGAAACGGATGTAAAACTGATGGTTTGCATGCATGCATGCATAAATGAAATTCAATTAATTAAACAATGATGGGCAACAATGAAATGTTGCCCCAAAACCCTTACGTATTCTGTATGTAACTTTTATATATTTATTTTGGTTGATGTAGACCTTTAAATTAATATAGTATAATAATAATTAGAGCGTCGGTGTCAATAACTTGATTAGTTTTTTATACATCAATTTAATTGTAAGTCCAAGGCAGCAGACAACTTATTGCCTTATCTCGATATTATAATGAACTATGTTGTATTATTAGGTAGTAAACGTTAAGTAGTATTGTCTCTTTGTATATGCGTAGTTTACCTTATGATTTTGATTTTTTTACAACATAAATAAGTATAAGCGAAGCGCAATAATAGATAATTCGATTCCGATTCGGCTCGTCTACGTACTTTTGATTGACTATCATAAGTTACATATTATTATATATATTTATACTATAGAGACTGTCAAAGATTGACTGACTGAACTGCATTTTCTATCCTATTTAATAGCAACCAAGTCAAGCTAATACATTTTTAATAACCCAAGAAAGAGTCTTATTTCTAGTGGTATAATAATTCATAGTTGTTGAATAAACAAACCCGCATAATAATACAATGTTATGAATTTCATTCTTGTTGTTGCACCTGTCATTTCTGCACGTGAAGACTTTTTATTGCACTCTTCTCTTGCGCACACCTAATTACATATATTATACTACTATGCTGTAGTATGGGTGGGACTTGTTTTTTTCTGTCGAACATACTTTCAACTTTAAAGCTGATAACAACTTATCATATTAACAAAACTTGAGAACATTTGAAATTATCAGCAAGGTAGACTATGTAATATCTCTATGTATCAATATTCAGGTCGTTCATGGCTATACTTCTTGAAAGAGGCAGTCATCTAGCAGAAGGCTTTTACAGAGCACAATAATAGTACTCAATACTCACTTTCGTCTATTTCTGCTCATCGGTTTCGTTTGTAAAGTTCTATAAAAAATATTTATGACTATAACGAGTTTGCCAATGAAATACTTTTTTAGCCTTGCCCTGACAGTGGTAATTTTCAAGTCTAGTCTTCGGATCTAGTTATGAAATAATGTGCATGGCATTTACTCATGGAACTATATACTCATTGATAAGGCACATAATATTAGTGTTTGTGTTGGCAGTAAGAATGCACAACGTCATGGCACAGTAAAAACCTTCGGATTCTAATAATCATACATTTACATCTCTTCAGAGTCGTCTACATTCCATACAATCTACCTACCCCCACAAGCAAAATTAAACTTTTACAACAAGTTCATCCTATCAAACTCAACTTTGGATACCCAGCTACACACTCCACCTCTGAATAATAATCATGACAAGCTCAGTCAGTGTCCAAACCCAAACTGTATTTCTATATCCAGATATACAAGCATTGCACTGATAATGGGATGTTTATAATTGACTTAATTTCAGCGATCCCTAGTATGCTTAGTTTGTAAACTTTTTCATTTTTCAGAAGAAGTACAAATAAGCTGTCAGTCAACTCATTATAATAATGATTTAGTAGGATATGCACAACAACTTTGCTATCATGATGAACATCAACCACCAAACTGCATATTTCTATTTGCTACCAGAAGATGAATTACTTGAATCCAAACGGGGACTACCAAATGTGTAACGTAATCCAAACGGAGTCTTGACAATCTTTCCCCACTTCTTATCATCTCCAGGTGTTGGAGAAGGACAACTGGAACTACTTCCATTTCCAGACACAAATCTCGTACTGCTAATTGGATCTCCGCCACTTCTCCTTTGATTCCACGGGCTGTCACTACCACTGGTTAGCTTGTTCTGTTCTTGAACTGATGCAAGATTTGATGAAGAAAGTGACCATTTCGAAATGCGATTTCGTTGGGAAGACCTGCCTTGCATGTCTAGAAACGCAGTATCCATATCAGAGTCTGCCGGAGCAACTGGTGCATCGTGTTGCTGCTGAGAAGAAGAGTGTTCACTTGTGATGTTAGCATGACTTCCTTTCCCAAAGGGAAAGCGAACACTTCTACCTTGCATTATTGGAACTTTTGATTCCGAACTTTCTTTATCCTTATCCTTTGATCTGCAAGGGCTGGGAGACCGTCTTGTAAGCAAACCACCAAAGAAAGCGGCTTTGGAACCGACAAGGGACTTTTGTGCTTTTTTCTCTTTC
Organism: Orchesella cincta; assembly: GCA_001718145.1. Classification (NCBI taxonomy): domain Eukaryota; kingdom Metazoa; phylum Arthropoda; class Collembola; order Entomobryomorpha; family Orchesellidae; genus Orchesella; species Orchesella cincta. The sequence goes on from LJIJ01001326.1 coordinate 20,504, forward strand.
TCCTTTTCAGCTTTCTCCCTTTCTTTAGCAATCTTTTCTTCTAATTTTGCTTGCTTCACCTCTCGTCGGTCCAAACTCTTACAACGAGCAGCATCATTGGCAATTGGTGTATACTTCCCAGTTCCATAATCGGAGACAAGCTTTCCCTTTTGGTCTCTCTCCAGCGATTTACATTTGCTTGACTCTTGTAGCCCTGGACTTTTTGGAGGTAATCCTTTGGGCAAAGACGAGACCGGAGAGAATATAGTACCTCCACTAACTCCAACATTTGATTGACATTTGTTGCCACTTGCGTCCGTTAAAATAGAGTCAACACTGTTGGAAAGGGGCAAACCTGATGAATGTCCTTCGTGCTCGTGTGGGTTCGTACCGGTTCCTGATGAGCCCACTGAAGGGGATATAAACGGGGGCCCTGAACTTGTTCTCGATGACTGATTTTGAGAAGAGTTGTGGCTCGACGGTGGTTTTGGCAGAGGTGGAAGAATTGACGTTTTCTTATGTTGGTGACCGAACTCTCGACTGTTGCCTGTCATGGCCATCGTGCCTTGATTTATACTCTCCAATAGTGACTGGGGAACTTTTCCCTTTCTCGTTGAAGCGCTTGGATTAGAGAATCCTGGAATACAGCAGAGTCCAGATTGCATTTTGAGCCCCGACACCTCCTGTTCAAAACAAAAATTTACCTTTGCCGATTTTTTGTAGTTGAAATATTTGATTGTTTGCAATAACATGACTCTCCGGTTTAACGGGAAAGTGTCATCACAGCTCTTTTCCAATTTGTAATTTTATTGTATAAGTAATGAATAATTATTAACCTTATAAATTAAGGTTAGATAAAGTAAAAATCAAACACACGGCAATCAAAGGTAAATTTTTGTTTGTCAGGAAATATTGGGGCACAATGCGAAAGTAACACCAATAACTAATTTTATGTTAAATTATTATTTCAATGCTGTTATTGTTTAATCACGCATTGTTAATAAATCATTGTACTCTTAGAAAATTGTAAATACCTTTGAAAGGAGTTGATTATCCAGCTCCTTAAGTTGCTCATCAATGGACTTTGTGTTACTTCGAGAACTATCTATTGATCCCGGACTCGAGTTTTTATGGGAAGATGAAGCATTAGAAGTCTGTCCAACTGAACCTAAGCTCTCATTAGAATTTTTAGCTAAACTTGAGCCACTTCCTCCTAGCCGCAATTTGGAAGGAAGGTTGGCATAACTTGGTGGTTCAGAATCGCACTTTGTAACTTTGGAGTAAAACAATGCAGGGTCCATGTGGGTGCCCATGGGCTTTCCCATATTGCCCATCGCTGAAGCAAGGCTCATTGATGGCTGATGATTGATTCTGGCCTTTTGCTCATCATTGGAGTCCATCTTGTTATTATTATTATTATTTTTCATTGCTGATGTAACTGAAGAGTAGCAGGGAGATTCTCTGTACATTGGAGAAATGTAGGCGGACGACGAGGATGAGTTAAATGATGAATAGAGATTCGAGGATAGAGAGGATATGGGAGGCGGTGCATTTTGCAAATGCAAGACTCGTATCATAGCATCCCTCTCAACGAGCCGTGACTCCAAATCTTTGATGGTCTTCTCAAGATCTGCAGCTCGGTTATGGGTGGATGGTAGATCCACCTCTAACGTTCCAGCTGAAGAGCTTCCGTTTCCAAAAAAGTGGGGTGTTTCGCCTCTGGAAGACCAAGAGTTTGGTGTGTTTGGGGTAGACCCTGGCTGTGATTGTGACTGAGATGCATTATGGTTATTGTTTTGACCCTCCAGTGTAAAAAATTGTTCCCATCTTGCTACCACGGATTGTAAACTATGAATCTTTTCTTCAGAGTGCTTCAATTTCTCTTGCAAAATCAAGAGCTCTGGAGTAAGATCTGACTTAAAATCCTGATGCTGTTGTGGCGGCGTTGTCCCAGGGTAAGGTGGTGGGGCAGTGTAGTTTCTGGGAGCAGGTGGGCCACTACAGACGCCCTGGTTGCGATTATTGATATTAGTATTGCTGGCAGCGTTTACTGATGCCAACTGCAGCTTCAAGTCTGTAATTTCAGATTCCAACTGAGATCGCAACTTCTTTTCTGATTGCTCACGCTTTTCGTTAGAGAGCTGGAGAGACGAGAGAGCTCTTTGGAGCTGCGAAACTTTTTCAACATACTCTTGCTTCTTCCGACACTGATTGTAAATCAAAGCAATAAGAACATTTGTAAGTTGACACATAATTAATTTTGCTAATTATATTTATCCATAAAAAATTGCAAATATTTTACATTCGGTAGCTTAATAATTTTAATGAATTTACCTCTTCTTCTAAGCGTAAAACATTCTGCTGTGCGTTTGTTAGTGCACTGTCTAAAATGTCAATATGAGTACGCTGTTCCGCAAGAGTAGCTCTCTGAGCTGCCAGTTCAATTTCTTGTCTTTCCTTTGTTGCAATTAGTTCTTTATCTATAAAAACCATGAGCAAAATAAAAAAGTTTTAGAATGATTTGGATATGAAATCAGAAACTTTTTGGATTGGATTAGCAAGAAATTTGAATATAGACTGCTATTGTAGATTGAAGACATACTGTCAGAGATCAGTTTTGATAAGGTGACATCTTTCTTTCCTAACTCCATTTTATACGCATCTAGATCTGAAGACATGGCATACGGTGATATGTTTTGTAAAGAGTTTGATGACGACAACAGTTCCCTATTTACGGCAGTCAACCGTTTTACTTCTGTTGTTAACTTTGCTCTCGCAGTCCTTTCCAGACTTTCTCTTCGTTCCGCGACCTCGAAAAGGGAGGCATGATCTTTTTGAAGTCGAGTTAGCTCAGCTTCCAACTGTTTAAATTTAAAAAGGAAGGTCCACATTTGAATAATTGTATACCAAATCAAAGATTATGCATATAGGTAACCACAAAATAAACGAACCTTGTGAATAGTTTGTATTCTCCTACGTGCGTTTGCTAACTCTGCTTTTAAATTTGAGTTTTCTCGCATTAAAATTTCTAGAATTTGGACTGAGGGGAGCACATCTTCACACTTTTCCGACACATTTGCCAGTGGAGATTGATTGTCATACATTTTTTTCCATTGTTGTCCCTGTTGAGGCTGTTGGCAAGATTGGGGCTTGGAACAGTCATAGTAATCGAAATCGTGGGTGCAACTATGAGGATTAGTGCTCATTATGGTAGCATGAGTCAGATCTGGCTGTGACCTTGAGAAACTGGCAGACCTCAACAAATTTGGATGTATTGAACTGCTAATCGGATCTTGCTGTAATAGTCATCAATTGTAAATTCATAATTATTATTATTCTACTATTCCATATATTCTTAATAGGTTTTTTCTGATTTTTGTTGTCTGAAAGACTGATTTTATTACCTGCACTTCTTTGGCAAGGTGTTTTAATACAGTCAGTTGATCCAAATAGTCTCTTGGAATATCCAGCAGCTCAGTGGAAGTAACAGCACTATCCCCACTTCTTTCAGAGAGCAACCCTTCACATCCTCCGGATTGACTCAGACTACTAGAAATGTCTCTAGTTGGTGACTGAGATTTACGTGAAGCTGAACACCCTGAATTGCGATTTTGTCCCATTCCAACTGAAGTGAACTCATGACTAGCAGGTCTAAAATCAATTTAGGATTAGTTTAATTCTGAATATTCTGCTTTCCTTTTTGATTATTGTCAATAATATTATCTGCATCATAAAGTCTTACATCCAAGTATCGGCAAGTAAACTGGAATTGTTCTGATGAATTATAAGAGTATTATAAGCTGAGTGGGAGTTTGAGTCTAAGCTCAGATTACACGGGTGTGTTCCGCTATTTCTATGAAGACTGGATCTGGAGGATATGGAATTCGTGTTGGAACTTATACCACCGGCAGCTGAAGAATAGTAGTGGTCAGGTTTCATGTCATGGTGCTCGTCATCCTCCAAATCTGAGTCAGACTCAGAGTCTGAAGATGAGGAGGAGGAGGAGGAAGATTGAAGCTTTTTCTTTGTTCTTGTCAAGCCCATTAGTTGGTGACAGTAGCCAGACCCACTGCTGTTGTCTTTCCCTGTCATATCAGTCCCATTGTCAGACCGGTGCTCCTCTCCTTGCGGTTCCTGCCTTTTCGTACATGTTAGTAAAAGCCGGTCCTCCGGACTTAACTCTTCCGTTGAAGATAACAAAGGATTATCCATCCCGTTCAAGTGGTCAACTTGACACTTAACATATAATCGATTTACTGTCGGTCGTGACGTAACGTTATAAAACTTCCTATTATGCTTCTTTTTGCTTGCTTGAGGAAGCGTAATGTCTTACACTGCCCATTTATCGAACATTTCACTTTTTGAACACGTCTAAAAAGTAAGATCTTACATAGTTTGTTGGGTTCTCGCTTTGACAATCTGAAATTGAATATGAACAAAACGACACAATTCATTAAAATGTTTGAATTTGACATGCTTAAAGGTGCATTCTTCTGGAGATAATATTCTGGGATTGTGAAACCTCTTATTGCGTTGTGAAACATTTGATGAAGTTTGTCTGCAAATTTTGTGTACTGTATATAAATTATCAATTACTTCCGAATATCATTGAATATTAACAAAATTATGGCCCGCATACCAAACTGAGTCATGAACGTCACAAAAATATTTTCATTGTACACACATCTATATGAAACGAAGGAATTTTATCTCATATCAATTCATACCTCTATATTATCGTCCAATTCCCATGTATGCACATGAACAAGTAGAATTTTTTGTGGAAACCAATATCACTTATTGTGACAAAGATTTCTCGTGTAGAGATTTATTATCTCAACTCACAGTCAACCAGCAAACAACTCGACAGAGTTAATAAAAATCAACTAAAATTGTATTATTAGGTATTGGTTCTACGTGAAACTGAACAGCGCATTATTACGATATGTCATTATGTGTATATAAATGGTGCTCTGGATTCTGATTGCGCTGCTATGCTGTGCATGCCATGAATGGGTTTAATGTTAAATGGAATTCCAAGTATGTGAAGTAGTGAGCTGATGATCACTCACCAACTTTTGATAGAACGCGGACGCTTGGTTGTTAGTTTGATGTACACAAAAACAGATTAATTTCTGAATTCTGATCCGATCTATCTCTATCTATTTGTATGAGCAGGCAGAAAACTGTTTTAGGTTAACTCATCCTCCTGAGTGACAAACCATTCATTTGAACACGCAGATTAGGGAAAGTTCACTTGTTTATATATTATATTCAAAAATAAGCTTTTGAGGATGACGTTCCTATAAGGTGATGCGATATAAATAATATGCATGCAAATTCCTATTTGGAACTCATTTAGCTATTAACGCAATCTGATAGAACTAGCCATGTCTGTCCGTCTTGCTCGAACACAATGTAAAATATAATGGCATACCAATTCATTTTGATTCCAATATCGCATTTTTAAATACGTTTTGACACAAGGTTAATCATTTGCCTCGAAGATCTAACCTTTTGACTTTATGAATATACGTTTTTCGAAAATTCATATCAATTGAAAGTTTTTATCTATTTACACTTCACTCTTTTATTATGATTATTTTTATTAAAGAATTGTAATTCATTTGTGTCTATACTATACACGAAACTAATATTCCGATATGTTAACCGGACATACACTACCTAGATAGTAGTACCTGCAATGTCTGCTGTTCACCAGTAAAACTTTTATTTAAAATGAAGTGACTTATTTTAAGAAAAATGTTTTAAGCTAATGAGACAAATGTCAATAGATCAAATACCAAAAGATCGAATCTGTACATTCTTTTCAGTCATCAGAACTGATTACGTGAAGCATCGCCTTGATCTCAACCACATTTTATCATTTTTCTTCGAACTTGACAAAGGCGTTATTCATACGGGGTGAGTTATATTTGTAACATGTTTGCATACTTGCGTAAATGCTCTATATAATTTTATTTATCTAAATGTATCGTTAGTGCAATTAAGCATTTTTCCTCATTGGTTACACTTTTAACATATTATGTACCTTTAGGTACGTTACGTACACGAGATTATTCATGAAATCATATACAGGCAATCCAGGCAGGCCTATTATCCAGAGGATGGAAACATGACGGCCTGACAGCAATGAAAACTACATCAGTCACACACTTCAACTTAACAATTTTCAATAAGATCTCAGTTATTTTCCATAATTCATTCAAGACAAAAGAGTGCACAAGCGATACAACTGATAGTCATGAATAAATTACGTGTGAATCATCCATATTATTAACTCTGGACAAACTTTGATTACAAATGAAAACAAATCTGAGATCATGACACCACATGTATTATTACACTTTCCAAAGTTCATATCAATTCTTGACGCTATGCAAATGTGAACCATATTCCATTTGCATATCAATGCTATAAACATATTCGTTAACTATTATGTTGACGATGAGTAGGTTTCCATATCGTGCAAGTTAAAGTAGATAAAATTTAAATACTGAATCTAAGAGCTTCTAAGTCAGTTCATAGCTTAGAAAACTTTTGCTACAGATTATCTTTCCATGTCATTAGCAAGGCACACAAAAATACATGAGATACAGTGACTAGCAATACATAGATTATCTTATCGTTAGTAGGTATTATATATATATTATACAAAAGCTATTATTACACTTGAGACAAAACTGACCTGGCAGATAATGTGTATTTTCAGTTTAAATTAGCTACACAACTCCGGTATGCAGTAGTTATCATTGCGGTCAATGAATTGTTCTTAATTTATTCACAAAAGTCAAAATGGCAGTATCACTCAATCATATTAATTAAGTGGAACTTTATACACATGAAATTTATGTCATTACAGTAGATAAATATATTGAAATGACAATAAGAGATATATGAAAATGCTATTTACGCTCATATCCTACCGTAATCATTTTAAACCAACGAATTGTCTTACTCAAGTTCTTTGTTTTAAATCATGCATATACAAATTAACTTAGCCTTGGTTAGTTCTGCAAGAGACTTGATTTGCGTAATCATGCTTTGTCAAATTTTTATTGTTTTCGACTGTTTTTTAAAACTATTTGATATCGTACATAATTGAGTTGACGAACAAGCTAGTTTGTTCACGAGTCCAAATTGTACACATAAAAAAGTATACTAGCTAATTTGGCCTTTAAATATTATGGTTTATAGATGCAAAGGAAATGGCATTTCACTGTATGAAGGCATTAACGTATTAGCTAGATTTATCATTCTTCCATATCTCAATCTTTTACTGGTAGCTCATAAATTTTAATAAAGAGTTTGACAACAAAAAAGGACTTACATTTTATTTTAAAAATTTGCACTCCGTAAGACAGCAGTTCCTCGGGTTCGGGGACGATAAGGTTCGATCGATCGAAATTTATTGAGGGATCTATCCCGTCATACATAATGTAATTATTGTAGGTGCATCATCATAAGCACATTGGATTAGGATATGATTTCACATCATCAAAAGCACATACACACATTTAGCGACATTCTCAGAGGATTCCAATAAATCTTTTAACTTGATCGAGTAGATACTAGGAATGTTTTTCTACAAATATTTATTTAGCAACAGAACAAAATAACTTGAATTTCTTGCCTTATAAAGTCACTATAAAACAACCACAAATGAACATAAAACAAAATAGAAGCAACAAGTAAAATTTTGTCAGCGTCTCGTAAAAAGCATTTTGTTAATCCAGGAGAAAATGAGTCACTAACTGACGATGGATGGATGGTTGTGCATGGCACATTATGAGTAGAAGGTTATTTGGTTACAGTTTTGGTATCGATGTGTGTGTGTTAGTAATGTACATTGGTATGTGCATTTTCGTTAATGAAACTAAAATACGGGATCTTTTCTTTCTTCCCATCCTCATCGCTTTTTAAACACATCCTGTATTATGCATTTTTTCTTCGCTCTGGTATGCGTCGTATCATAAATGTTAAAAGTGTAAAGGCATCTTAGTAATATTGATGCTCAAGACGATATGCAGTTGAGATAGACGAGTTTCACGTAATGCTTAATTTACCATGTGTACATATATATATATACGCAGACTCATGCATATGACGAACACACATGTTATGCTTGTACTATAACGTAAGCATCAATCCTTTTCAGATTGGTTGAGATTCATGATAAATATGAAATGGTGTGTAGTTGCTAGTGGTGGTGCATACTTTAAAAAGTACATTATATTTGCTCCTGGCTATATAGGTATTTCGATGCTTTGAAATGACTTTGTGAGTGAATCACCGTCAACAATTTCCTTATACTCTTCTTCCATTCCTGTTGTGGTTGAGAGGTTATTCGTCACCGCTGCAGAGTTGCATAGTGTTCAGTTGTTCATACGTTGACTTTTTGCGTAGACATAACACTTTACACACTACTTCACTTACTCGCGTAAGTAGGTACAACGTAGTGTAACATGATTATGATTACGATATGGTTTATTGTGGAATGTGGATTAATAAAATGTACTTTTTGCTTCGGAGGATATATGTATACATACAATCGTCCATATAGCTTACAGAAGGCATTTCTCATTTACATTTATGCATATATATATACAGGCACATAAAAGGATGTGTATCTGGTAAAATGAAGCTGATAATATAATGATGGCAAAGCTTTCTGTATTGCTCCGACCAGGAGGACCTCTTATTTCTGCATCAAACTTTTATCTACATCGATACGAACTTGTAGTGAATCTATTAGATTACTCCTTGACAGATTGCCTTCGATAACAACATGCATGTAGTTATTATGCATTAACTGACTGCTTGTCACAACTTCTACTGCATTTTTGCGACTCATGCAGCAATTTAGATCAAAAATGACATTGCATAACGTGTCCAGACCATGAAACGTGATTGATTAAATATAACTGAGACTAATTTATTGCTAAATCTTTGGTTTCTGTTTGATGGTGGAGACGATTTGGAATTCATACTCTCCAGACACTCCCTAAGCTGTAACTTTATCTCAAATATGTATATCCCCTTTCAGTAGCAATATCAAAAGACCCAGTAGCATCATCGATTGTCTAAATTAAAGATGTCTGTGCATATCACGATCAGGTCCAGGTTCGAAATGTGTATTTTTTATATAAAAAATTTTATATCACAGCACAGCTACAGACCGTTTTATTCTATGAATTCCATCAGTGAGAAAACTACAACATTCCTAACCGGCTACTAGCGTAGACTCATACTAGTACAATCGAATGTAAATACATACTACGGGAATTATTTACTGCAATTATAAATATTCATTCTTCAATGGTTTGCATTCAAAGAACTAGCCCTGAAATACTATTATTATGATATAAAGACCGCATTCCACAACTTTCAATGCGTTCAGTACTACTGAAATACTTGAAATAATCAGCCTTTACATCCTGATAATGACAGTGACAGGAGGCAACGTATGTAAACGAAACTCCACAAAACTCTCTCAGTCAGTGCCATTCGCATTGTGGTTTTTTGCTAGTTTAGTTAGTACTAGTCCTACTACTACACAGCATCAAATACGCAACATTCATTCGCAACAACCCAGCTTTAACAGAATTGCCTAGCGCTATATATCGTTGACTGTGTGGCCTGGTTGAAGATCCCGTATTGTCAGTTATGTTGCACGCAAATGAATAAGTGTGTGTATGTAAAAAAGGTGGTGGATGCATTCATACAAAACTCAAAAAGCCACACATTCCATTCCCGAATAGAAGTTCAAAAAAATGCACTTGAGAACCAAGCCTGTCCGTTCAGTTTAGTTTGCAAATGGTATGTATTCAATGAAGAGTGCCAAGAAGAGAAACTGCAAACATCAATGCAACACTATATACCCCCACCATATCTGATGATGATAATCCACTCGGTCGATGTCACTTTTAGCTAAGCGTACATAACCTTTTACTTCTTGTATGTTTTGTGTACAAGTTCAGTTGTACTTACCGCATACCGTCGTTCTAAGAATTTTTGTGATCTTTTCAATCGCTCTTGAATTCTTGTGATCTGATATGAACAGATTAATGAACTACATTCAAGCTACGAAATTACATTTTAATCATCATTATCATACTTGGACAACTTCTACCATTTGTAGAGTCTGGCCATCATAAACTTTCAAAGATGCCTGTGCAAAGGGGTTAAAATTTAAGTACCAAAATGACAATGAATAACCATCATTCATTATTACACATACTATCCATTACTCGCAAAGCAAAATTACTATATTCCCTAGCTGGAGATGCAAACGTCATTTTCACCCACATATGAAAAGAAGGTACCTCATCTCATCATCTCGGCCACGCGTGTAAAGTACTCTGCACTGCAATTTTGCACTATATTCTTAGGCGAATATGATACTGGATACAACTACGTTAAAAAGTCATCCGATATAAAGAACACCGGGCTGCAAAATGATGAAATTTCAAACAAAGGAAAAGGGCTTCCTGTATAATTGTAGTGCATAAAATATTCGCATGAATCAGAAAGGAAACTAACTAGCTAAACCACGTCCCTCGCTCATAATGATGAGCTTTTAAAGTACTCGAAATGCATTTCTTTGGTATATTGCGATGTACCCAAACAAGTACCTATTTACTTTACCAAAAGACGACCATGTACGTTCCGAGTGAAAGAACAAAGAGGAGAAGATATGATATAAATGGACACGTTTGTTGTTGTGTGTTGAATGAGCCAATAGAAGGGAAGCGGTGGAAAGCAGCGCGCATTGGTTTTATCCCTTGTCTTGTTACCTGAATGAAGGATCCATTCCACATCATGTTTGGCAAAAAGGAAATCAGTAACAAAGTAACGTTTATCATCCGAAGAACGATTTCGTTAAAAATACCCAACATTGAGAGAGATCAACACTTCCGCTTTAGTAATACAGGTACGTCTACTATAATATTATGCATGTAAGAAGATACTTTTCCATACACTTTTCCATAACCTGCAGAATTTTCTTTGTTAAAAACGTTAAGGGTGTAAATTCACTGACCTAAAAAAAGGTGTTGGTTATCCTGTTGTTGTGAAAAAAGGGAGTTGGTAACGTTTATATTCTTGTTTTCATCCGTTTCATCAGTATTTGTTGTGCTTACAATAACAAATTCACCCAGCTCAGATATCACAGTGACTTTGTTCAGAACAGACAAAACCTTTTGATCATCTTTAACTGTGTTAATGCACTTTTACCTTATATTTACAGTGAATAATAATTAGTTTCAACTTTGATTGAGCTGACGATTATTTTGGTAAATAAAAGTTTAAAAGCTTTCGAATGATTCTAAAAAATTGCTGTATTGTTGATTTATGGTTACGTTTAATCTAGGTTTGGATTCCCAGAGATCCGAGTAAATTTCCAAGATGGTCCAAAATAAGATGTACGTTATGAAAAGGGATGGGAGGCGTGAGGAGGTCCACTTTGACAAGATAACCAGCCGTATTGAGAAGCTTTGCTATGGGCTTAACATGGATTTTGTGGACCCTCCTGCAATCACTCTCAAGGTGATTAGTGGCTTGTACTCTGGAGTTACAACTGTGGAACTTGACAATTTGGCTGCTGAGACTGCTGCTACTTTAACTACAAACCATCCGGATTATGCGATTCTTGCTGCCAGGATTGCCGTTTCTAACTTGCATAAGGAAACAAAGAAATGTTTCTCAGGTGAGTTTACTTGGGTGCTCGAATTTGTATGTAATGTTTTAGAGTAGCTGTTTTACAAGTGTTTTTATCCTGTTTTCAGAGGTCATGAATGACTTGTACGTGATGGTTGATGATAAAAGCGGATTGAAGGTCCCCATGCTGTCCCCAAAGCATCATGAAATTATTCAAAAGCATGCTGATCGGTTGAACTCTGCAATTGTTTATGATCGGGACTTTAGCTACAACTATTTCGGGTTTAAGGTGAGTGTAACAGCTTTCTTTTTTATATTACGAACTATATTAATATTTAGTTTTTGTAATATTCAGGTGATATGTTTGTTTGATTGATTTTAGACCTTGGAGCGATCGTACCTTCTGAAGATCAACGGAAAAGTTGCGGAACGACCACAACACATGCTAATGAGAGTTGCAATTGGGATTCATGATGATGACATTGATGCGGCTATTGAAACTTACAATTTAATGTCTGAGCGATGGTTCACTCACGCATCTCGACTCTTTTCAATGCTGCCACTACAAGACCTCAACTTTCCTCTTGCTTCCTTCTTACAATGCAGGAAGACAGCATTGAAGGAATTTATGATACTCTTAAGCAGTGCGCATTGATTTCTAAAAGCGCTGGTGGCATCGGACTCAATGTTCACTGCATCAGGGCAACAGGGTCGTACATTGGTGGTACCAACGGAATCTCCAACGGTTTGGTTCCTATGCTGAGAGTCTACAATAACACGGCAAGATACGTGGATCAAGGTGGAAACAAGGTAGTCTTGAACTTTGAGGAAATTTGATACATTAACGTTCAGTGGATGGTACATTGTTGGCAATCAGGAAAACTTATTTGTGATGACTCATTTGTGTCGCTGTTATCTAGAGACCTGGCGCGTTCGCTATGTATTTGGAACCGTGGCATGCAGATGTCTTTGAATTTTTGGACTTGAAGAAAAACACTGGGAAAGAAGAGAATCGTGCAAGGGATTTGTTTTTTGCCATGTGGATTCCCGATTTATTCATGAAGAGAGTCGAAAGCAACGGTGACTGGTGTCTGATGTGTCCTAAAGAATCTCCTGATTTATTCGAAGTCTGGGGTGAAGAGTTTGAAACCTTATACACAAAGTTAGCACCAATCTCCTATTATCATCACTAATTGCATGCCTCAAGTGAATTCGATGTATGTACTAACTTTGTATTAATATTTTTTCAGATATGAGAAGGAAGGGAGGTATCGCAAGAAGGTGCCTGCTCAAAAATTGTGGTACCACATTATTGAATCCCAAATCGAAACTGGAACACCATACTTGTTGTACAAGGATGCGTGTAATCGAAAATCCAATCAGCAGAATCTTGGAACCATCAAATGTTCAAATTTGTGCACTGAAATAGTCGAGTATTCTTCAAAGGATGAAATAGCCGTGTGCAATTTGGCATCTATTGCTGTGAATATGTATGTGAAACCTGATCGCACATATGATTTCAAGAAATTGAAGGAAGTTAGTAAGGTGGTCACAAGAAACCTGAACAAAATCATCGACGTGAATTACTATCCAGTACCTGAGGTAAGAAGGATCGTGTAATTGTTTGTTTCATAATTGTGCATGCTATATTATATTTATCTAATTAAAATATTTTATGTTTAGACAAAACGTTCAAACATGCGTCATCGTCCCATCGGGATTGGTATTCAAGGACTCGCTGATGCTTTTATTTTGATGAGATTTCCGTTTGAAAGCCCTGAGGCAAAGAAATTAAACATTCAAATATTCGAAACCTTGTACTACGGAGCGTTGGAAGCTAGTGTAGAGTTGGCAGAAAAAGAAGGCACCTACGAAACTTATGAAGGATCTCCAGCAAGCAAAGGGGTAAGTCTTAATAGTTATTAAAAGCTTAGAAATTTAGTAAACTTTAAGGCTATAGAAAACATTTGACATAATATTTTAACTGTTTCAGATTTTGCAGTATGATATGTGGAACGTAACTCCAACCGATTTGTGGGATTGGTCCAGTTTAAAACAGAAAATAAGTCAACACGGTCTTCGAAATTCTTTACTTTTGGCTCCAATGCCTACTGCATCTACTGCCCAAATTTTGGGCAACAATGAGTCCATTGAAGCATACACTTCAAATATTTATACGAGGAGAGTGTTATCTGGAGAATTTCAGGTGACTGCTGTGAAAGCAAATTGCTGAATGTAGTTGATTGAAATCACAACTGCATTAGTTCTCTGCTTTATCTTTATGCATGTTTTTATATTATAGATTGTGAATCCTCATCTGCTAAAAGACCTGACGGAACGGGGATTATGGAGCAACGAAATGAAAAACCAACTCATTGCTGCTAATGGATCCATCCAGGCCTTACCCGAAATACCTGATGATGTGAAAGCGTTGTACAAGACTGTCTGGGAAATTTCTCAGCGAACAGTTATTGATATGGCTGCAGATAGAGGAGCATTTATTGACCAGTCTCAATCTCTCAATTTGCATGTGGCTGAACCGAGTTTTGCCAAGCTGACCTCAATGCATTTTTACGGCTGGAAAAAGGTAGAAAATTCAAACTGATCGCAAAAGTTGAACGCAGTATCCTCATACTTTTCTGAAATTATAACTCTTATCTGTTTGTACAGGGTTTGAAGACTGGAATGTACTATCTTCGAACCAAGCCTGCAGCAAATGCTATTCAATTTACAGTGGATAAATCCAAACTTCGGTCAAAGGAAGAAAATGAAGCTGGCATGGTTTGTTCACTCCAAAACAAGGATGAGTGCATGATGTGCAGCGCTTGAGCTCCTGGAGTTACGTGATTTCTCTTTTTACGTTCAAAATACAGATGTATGTTGTAATGTGTAAGTTCCTTTTTAAGTACTGTTAAATACTCGAGGTCGAGTCTAACATTATTCAAGCATTACGGGAAAAACTGACATTTTTTAAATATTAAAACTGTCTTAAAATTATTATTAAATCATTGCGTACTTGTAATGTCATTAAGAAGTATGTAATTAAAAAAAGGTGTGTAAATTATTTACATCATCGCGTGTGTATGTTCATTGCAAATACAATACAGCACAATTCCATATCATGCTTAGGTCAATCCGATGGGTCATGCATATTTAAACATACATAGTGGCTAATAGAAAAAGTTTGGCTTAATAAACAAAGACATTACTGTTTTCACTGTCAATCTCCCCAATATTCGGTAACCCGAACTGAGAACGGAAGTATTACTTACCCGAACGCGGGTAACAAAATCTAGTATTCTCCGTGTGTATGCATGTTATGTAACCCACCCACACAAAAGCATAGTAACAGTGGAAAACGTATATGGAACTGGACTGCATGCAAAGTATGGTACTGGCACTGTGTATGTTATGTTGGTTTGTTTTAGGCTTTCAATACTTTCACAAGCGATAAACTTTCACTCTAATGAAGCTTTGCTTTACGCTCAAACATCTGCATAAAGCTTGTTATATTTTTAAGGTTAGCATCCCCTCAGCAGAATTACAAACAACAGACAACAGAGGAAATCTTTACTCGAGGATTCCTCGTGTTCTAGCCTTTTGTATTACGATATTTATAAGACTACATTTTGATCAAGTGCAGAAAATTGGATGTAAAGTCCAAAACTAGTTGGACTTACTTCGCAACAACCGAGTTTTCCTGTTGTTGCATAATTCAGTCGTGTATATATCATTACACATTAATCAGCTTTGTTACTTTGCGAGGTAGCCCAGTTGTCTTTCATGTTGGGTTGTATTGGATTCGAGGGGCATGATTTCCTTTTCTGAAAAATCAATCAACTTTTACCTTTCGGTTGAGGTTTCATAGTATAAAAACCCACTCACCTGCACTGCATATTACCATACATCATAAAGAAATATAGAATAGTCGTGCGTACAGTTTTGTTGGAGTTGGTGCTGCTGTGATAGTATGCGTAAGGAAATCATCGTTACGCGTTTGATTTGAGCAAACATAATCTTAGCAATAGCCTTTGATTTCACCTCAGTTATTGTGCAACTGTTAGCTGAAACAAGATATCCGGATGGGATCCGCAGAGTGAGCAAAAAATATATTTGTGATTTGATAATGCTATAATTCTGACGTCCAAAAATAAGAAAGCTGATTTAAAAAATGGCACCCACGCCTCCAAAAGACTTTTGGGGTCCACCAACTGCCACACTAGATTGGTGTGAAATCAACTATGAAGTTAGCCCATTCATTGCTGAATTTTGTAAGAATTTTTTATTTAATGTTTCACATATTTGAAGTAATTGAATAAAAATGATGTGAAATTTTAAATATGATTGATTTGTTAGGGAATACATTAAGCAACCTCGGAATGATCATTCCTCCAATTTTTGGAATATACGAAATCATACGCATGGGGTTGGAAAGGAAATTTATTTTCACACACTGTTCTTTAATAGGTATGTTTTACGGGAGCTGTTCTATATGAAATTTCATTGCACAACTAAAATACTTTATCTCCTTGTGATAATACCTTTGTTGTATTTAATGGGGCTTACTGAAAAATCAACTAGAAAACATAAATTTTATGTTTAATTTTTTTATTTGCAGCTGTGGGTATTGGATCTTGGGCTTTTCATATGACCCTTCTATACTACATGCAGCTATTAGACGAACTGCCAATGGTGTTTGGAAATGTGCTCTTGATATATCAACTAACAGAACTGCGCAAATCCTTGAAGAAACCCGTAAATTCAACATTAGTATTTGCCTGTTGTGCTTATGCTTTCTTCTTTAGCGTATTCTACGTAGCTTTCAAGAACCCTCTCATACATCAGGTAAGCACAGCAAAACAAATTTATGATGATTGACATAATATTGACTGTGTCCAGTCTAGCATTTCCTGCTTGCATGCATGAATGAATGCAAACATGAACACCATGCTTGTATACAGTAAGTACTTGTGTAGAGTGCGTTTTACGTTACATATATTACTTGTTAACCAGGTATTATATGGAGCTGGAGTCGTGGTCGTTTTGATTCTGGACCTCCGACTCGTAAATTACAATCAATGTCGGACATGCACCCGTCTTCTTTCAGCTGGGTTCTTCATGTACACTTTTGGATTTGGCTTGTGGAATATTGACAATCAACTTTGTCCACAGCTAACGTAAGAAAATTTTCATGCCCTCTCTCTTGTTGTGTGGCCGTTGTATATTTCGAGAGATGAGCAATGCATATCAGATTTATTCTGCAGGTTTATCGTTCATTTGATATCTTATGTAAACCTAATAAATGTTTTTAAAAATTGTTGTTTGTGTATGGGTTTAGAACACTGCGAACAAAACTGCCACGGTATCTTGGTCCGATGACGCAATTACATGCTTGGTGGCACATTTTGGCTGGCTATGCAACATATATTCACATATTGTTTGAGTGAGTTGTTTTATTTAGCACTCGATTTTTTTTCAACTGCTGTTTATTTACCCGTCTCCACTATTTAGCTATGAAAGTTAAATTTTTAAACCTAAACTCAATATTTGACATCATTTATTACATCCGTTCTCGTTCTTTTCAGAATTCATGCCAGAAGCCACTTTGTCAAGCCGCGGACCCAGATAACAGTTCGGTATTTTGGCATCTCTGTGGAGCCCTTGTATAGGCACAGGAATGATTGATCAGAACAGACAATAACTATGTGTAATCATCAATGTGACTACCATAACTCAGCATATTGTTAGCATAAGTTGACAGGTAGTGTAAGTAACATTTCCTTGCATAGCTTACAATTAGTGAGACTGTGTGATCAGGTTTCATAGAGGAGCTCAGATGGAAAGGCACAATAAGATGCATACCAATAAGAGTAGTATGTTATCAAATTGAACAATGCAACAACTATGAACAAGAATAGGTCATTCAAATGCTGACTGTACATAATCATAGGTGATAATGATAAATATTTTACTGATCACGAACGAAAGTGGACAAGAGTAGCATTCAGCTTCTTTATATATGTCCAGTAAAATCGTTTTCAATCGTCAATAGGAGAATTACAAAAATTAACCATGCTCAAATAAAAAGTGATACAACTTAAAATACCCATCCACATTTCATCCTTTATTATACATAGGTAAGTAGGTATAGTCCATTGAACAATTTTTTAGGTCGTGTAACGTTTTATACTTAATTTAACAGAAAATGTTTGTGGTATGTTGTATGAGTAAATGCGTTTTGTACGGATATCAAATTGTTTTTTGCCTGCGTTAAATAACAAATTCGGTTCAGTTTCGTCATGAACTATTATTGCGCATAAGTATTTACATAAGAAATATAAATTAAACATAATAATTTAGACTAGTTTAATTTTTAAAAACAAATCAACTTTCACCAAAAAATGGATATGGACACATCTGCATTCTGCGTAAGTCTTGTTGTAGTTGTCAGTAGGCTAACAATAATTATTATTGAAATAAGTGCACAACGGAAAATGCAAATCAAATCATCGTATTAATAATTGTATGCAGCTTATGTATGTAAAACATATCGAGCGTTGAAATAAAATTGTTTAAAATACAACTTCCTTTATTTATTTTACAAGTTCAGTTTTTATGACATACATATTTGCAAGCATCTATTAGCATAAATAATTATTGTAACTCTTCTTCTCTAGCAAACAAGAATTTTACAGCAAATCAGTTGGATTCAAGGGATAAAAAAGTTTCATACAATTTTCATACATCTGAAGGTATACACACACATGCTATATACATGTACTTTTAGGATCAATGATACAATCTTAATCTACGTTTTCCTTTCAATGAACAAAGTTTTCGGATTCAGATTTTGCCAGCGAATGTTCCAGCTTCAATTTGCTCTTCCCATTTAGCAACCCATGCGTTTGGGCACAGTGATCGGAAGACACGTTGAAAGTATTGACACGGGGCATAGTCCTCTCCACGAGCCTTAATGCAACGATGATAATCCAAGAAACTGACATAGCAGTGCTTTGTCTGGTTCATGTTTGGGAAGCGAGGGTCGAACGGCACAGTCTCCATGCGGTACTGTAAAAATGGAAAATAAAAAATTTATTCAAATATGTATGATAACTCCCATTACATCAAACCAAATAATGTAGTGTGGTTTCAAGCGAAAGCTTGTTGATGGACCACTTACTTCTTCCTCGCCACTTTCAACACATGCAGCAGAATTGTCTCCGTTATCTGCATCCGCCATGATTATCTTTCGAAGAAAAATGTACTTTTCACAGACAACTTATCTTATAGTCAGGGTTTGAAATTTCAAAAGTCAAATCCAAAGGTTTCCACAGCTTTGATTTACAATAACTTTAACATAGACGTCAGCAACTCTACCCACCCTTTCGTATCGGTTTTGCGGTCACCCTTCGTGCTTCTGTGGTGGCAATACTTGGATTCGCTTCGAGACTCAACTCCAACTACAGTTGCGAAAGCGTTTTGTGTAATTTGAATGCGGCTTTCTCTGATTTGCATTAATTTGCATTTGCAACCATGGGAGACCATCGCTATGCCCAATCCCCTAGTAGTGGAGCGTACTACGCTGACACCGACTGACACAGCTTCCAAGGATGATATGCTTCCAAATATCACAAAAAGTGACATTCATCAATATGATTAGATGGTTATATTATATGACCATCAGAATCGCCTTTCATAATTACTTTCAACTAATAACTGGAAGAAAGGTAAATGAAAGTGGATAAGTAATAATGATGAAGCATTGAGAGAGAACGAAAGAAAGAAAGAAAGAACTTGTATAAATGCGTACGCAATAAATAATGCTGAAATAAATCCACCTACAGCCACAAACCACAACCGCTCGTTACCTTTCTATTGAATGCAGGATCAAATTATTTTTATGATTATATGCGCTGTAATATAACATATGTATAATACATACATAAAATTATACTAGTATATGAAATCTATTGGACATATATTTTTGTCTATGTATAAAAAGTTGTGGTCTTTATTTCTTTTCTTCCACCTTACTAGCTAGTATATTTGACAGCGTTTCATTTCCGGAATGTAACATTCAATTAAATAACATCATCAAATTATCAACATGTTGAATTTTATTGATATTGATAGTCTAGTACATTATATGACATTAAGTAGATAATAGCCATCAGGTATTGGTCAGCTATTGCACTGTATTGTATATCAACTGAATATTATTTATTTAGTCTGGCAAAAGCTGTTGAAGAGAAAACTAATTTCCCCCCATTGCCCATCATGCCACACCGTACGTACCTTAATTATACCAGGGAAGTCGACAATATTTCGCACATTGACTGAATTTATTGGCATATTTTCCTTTCATGACAAATAACTAACTACTAGCAATAAAGCAAGTATAAAAACTGTTGTTAATCTCTCTTTGAAATGTATATACTATCTTCTCATGAAGTATGCCATGCGTCATTATATACTTTAACAACTTGTACTGTATTTACAACAATAATTTATTAGATTTATACCGTGACGATTTGGAGGCTAGATAATATATTCTATTCCTAAAACTTTCACTTTACCTTTTTGTTCTGTCCTTAGATCAAACGTGCAATATGTTACGCATACTGAATATTTAATAATTCAAGCATTGAAGCACCCGCCGGAACAATAAAATGTCAATTTGTGATTACAAATATTATAATGCAACATTTTTTGACAGAATTCCTATCATTTTGGTTGTACGCGGTAGACAGAAAAGGAAGGAATTGACAACTTTCGTAATGCTTGCCAACTACACTTAAATGATTAGATAAGTTGCATTCTATAGAGGGATTTCTTTTCATTTGCTTTCACCACCATGTATGTACGTGTATCATTAATAATTACATGCTTCCATTATCAACATTTCTTTATTTGGCACACCTCGGCGTTGACTCTATATGCCAACTGTAATGATAATGATAAGGTATAAATGAGCTCCATTAGACTTACAAAGTTCTTAAAAATACAGATACCCAAGGGTAAAGTGAACAGATCACTTAATATCACGTTAGAGTAGAAGTAGAGTGAGAGGTCTATTCACGACGGGGAAACTTTCAGCAAGTGCCATTTTCGTTGTACTCTCTGGAATCATCTCTTCTCAAAACGCGAACTACTGAGCCTCTACCCAGACTAGCAAATGTGACTGCGCCTCCTCCTATGACAGCTGCAGACAGAGAAAACAGATTTTAAAGCGGAGAGAAAATTAGGAGTTGGAATAAATTAGTAAAATATTCAAAAGGGTTTAGTTATACTTTTGTCGTTTCCTTAAACTTGAACAATTATGAAAAGTACACTTTGCACATCAAAGGAAAGATGATAAAAATTAACAAGAATGCTTACATCTTGGTGGAGGTGGGGGATCTGGAATCGAAGGGCTAGAGAAGCCACTGGAGGAAGACAGTTCTTTTGAAGTCATGCGGAACGTGGAGTGGGAGCTACCAGCGTGTCCAGTACATTCTCTAAGTTCCTGTACTATGTCATCATCAAACTCATCTCCAACCTCATTATCACTATAAAGTGCTGGGACACTGATACTTCCTGAAGTAGTGGCTCCAATATGTCTCATATCAGGATGACTCCTGGGACGGCTCAATGAGCTTGGCAATGGCAAAGGATTTTCTTCGTCTTCCGGTGAGGGTTCTTTCCCGTGGTTTGCAGCACCACTGGTAGTTGCAACACTAAGAGTTTTTTTTGTACACAAAGACAAAAATACTTAAACCTCAACTGCACACAGGCACATGACGAAACAGAATAAAAGTACAAACAAACACGCAAGTAAATAAAGTGTAGGCTAGCCCTGTGAAACTGAGCCTCAGTCAGTGTATATACCATGTTGATTATACAGAGCTGGTTACTTTTACGTGAAAATCTTTGTTGCAAACAATTCCCAACTCTCCAAGACCGAGTCACTTTTCATTAGTGTAGGCATTAAACTTTCATGATTTATGTTAGCAAGAAACCGAAGAGTAGCGAACCTAGAACCTGAAAAGTCTGCTCTTTAGAATGAGGTGGTTGCTTACTTAACTTGTTTTATTTATTACTTGCTGGACCATGTCCAGAGAGTTATAAAACTGATTTACTACTTTTTGTATCGTTGTATCTTTTCGCAGGATATCGTTGCAGGATGTTCTTGATTAGTTGTATGACATTGATTGGAATAGACCATTCCGATAGATTAGCCAAAGCTTCTTATGACAAGTGAAAGTTATAATTTCTTAGCACAAATGTGCAACTCACAGTCATGGCTTGTAAAACGGTTTGACTTTGATATGCATTGATTGTAAGAAAAAACATTAGAGAAACTCTCAATCAGGCTTTTTATTTGCAACCTTTAACCTATATATATTGTCATGAAAGATATTAAAATGTCAAATGTTTTAGTCTTCCCTAAATGTACATATTCTAAACCACTTTTGACTTATATTGTGACGACACACGGTGTATTTTTCATTGCTTTCACTTTGCATGTTTTTAGAGATTGAGTCGTTTCTATAATGTTTTAACATGAACCATTAGTCATTATCCAAGATGCATTTGAAATCCGATGCAAGAATGTATTTTTGATAAGCACACTTTGATAAGAGTAAGTGTGCAAATGAGTAATATATCGCATGTGCGTAACAAACAACGGTCAACACAAACCAAGATAAGGTGACAACGGCAACATGTGTAGGAAATGAAAGTACTTGCTGTTACTGCAAAACCTATTTTGCTTCTTCATGGTACATACATGTTCGTTTTTAGTTAAAGCTTGAAAACCCTTACATTCCATGCGTTGAAAGTTTTTAGACTTCTTGCACCCGTTTGAAGTGACTTAGTTTACGAATAGGCGAAAAGTGGATGTCATATTGCGAAACCATACTGGCCAAGTGGTGTTGAGTGTCATTTAAGTAAGAAGTTTCGAAACATAACATGCCATACTTAACCGATGTAAAGTTTTCGTTCAAGCTAACGAATTCTTCAAAAAGTTAGCCTGAAAACATGAATAGTCGTGAATTATTAAAGTGAAAGCGTAAGTAAAAGTACGCATCTTCCAAGTCCAAGTCGTCTTTAAATTTTTTATGCAGTGGACAAACATTTCCTGGAAGAAAAGCATATACTTTTTGTCAACTGGTTGTTTGCCGAATTCTAAACTATACATAATAGATATATGCAACAAGGTATCATACGGATTAAGAAAGGTTCATACTCATAAAAGTGTAAACTTTCTACTATACACTGTACACACTTTTGACCCTCTAGCTATTTATGTTAGTCAACTTTCTCACATGACAAAACCTTCTAGCCTCTACCATTTATATTGTTTGCAAAATGCATAATATGACAAAACTAAACAGGTTGAAGGGTTGATGATCTATAGTAATAAAATGCGAATTTAAATTAACGTTCTTCAACTTTTCACTTTCAAATTCCTACAAGGATGTAGGCGTTTGTCAGCCGAGTCAGGACAAAAAATAGTTCATACATGTACAGAATCGCAATTTTATTGAGCTCGTGAGTAGTGGCCTAAAACATTTTGATATATATGGGAACATCTTTTAAAAATCGCTAATTTTGGGAAATGGTTAATCAAGTGAAGATTTAGCCTCGTAAATCCCTTCCATATAGATGCCATTTTAAACAGTAAGAGTATATGGATAAATCTCTACAGAAATGTCTGAGGTTCTCAACGGAATTAGAGCTGATGCCAAGAAAACAACTAGATAATCCACCTACGTTTAATATGTTTATACGCGTGATTCTCGCAAATGACAAAGCTTGAAAGGGCAAGCGTCAATAGTCGATGACGATATCGACTTGGCGTTATCAAAATGTGTAATCTCATCACACAAACATGGAACTCTTTTGGCAACTTTGTTTTAAAATGAAATCTTGCGTTTTGTAAAATCTTTCACGTACTTCATGAAATCTGCCTTTTATGAGTGATATGAGAAGAAAATATCAAGATGAAGACTTACTTGTGTGTTTTTTGATGATATATTGCGAGAAAAATGAGCAAATTGAGAAGGAGTAGGCAGCAGCCAACGCCAATGGTAACACCCAGTGCTGTGCCATACGAATGATAATGAGCAGCTGCCAACTGACGAACCAAATCTCGATCCGCAGACGGGCTTCCAGGAACACGCTCATTACCATCTAACAGGCCTACTCCTATGCTGGAGTTTGTCGCATTTGGGGGACATTCGGACGTGCTCATTACTGCTGGAGAAAGCGTAGGATACAAATGATTGTTTGATTTTGATATTCTAGGGGAAAGGTCATCCTCATTGTCGTAGTCGCTGTTAGAGCCATCCCCGTCTTCGTCGAAGTCTAATAATGGACAAGGTAAATGGCATGACGTCTTATTTGCAGGTTCTTGAGCATGGGTCATCATTATGAATGTAGAACATCACATACATGCTCAGGTACTTTGTTTAAGCTGACAAAGCGATTTTACAACATGGTTTAGAGACAAAGAACACACAAATGTCACGACTCCCTTACCTGTTGTATACGGTGGAGGTAGCTGAGGAGATTTAGCTCCGTAACCCGAGCTCCCGCTGCCAGCGGCGGGAAACGTGGGCGGATCATCTATCACTGCATGTTTTAGTTGCTCTCTTATAACACCTATAAATAATTCGTGAGTCATACATTAAGACATAAAAGGATGACACTTTGACAAAGACGACAAATACACAAAAAGCATGTCTACAACAGGTAGGTGGTTCTACTCTGGAGTAACTTGAGACTTATCAACAAAATGCTACATTTCAGTCTGGATCGATATAGAGGTTCCCTCATGACGATCTATCTGTTCTTTTTTTGGAAATAAAACAGCGTTCACGGTTAAGCGACAGTATGTTCTAGTAAATGTTGAGTTATACTTAATTTACGGAGCTGATGACTTTCATAGCCCTTTTTTCTTTTAAATTATAGAACATCACATCCAAGGAAAAAGCTATGAAAGGAGTGAGTTCAAAGCTCAATTGATTAGAACCAACCTTTTCATGTAGAGCATTAAAGTGAACGATTAAAGTAATGCAGGAAAATGTAGTAAAGTAGTACAAAATTGTTCCATGTGTTTACCGATAGGAAAAATCGTTATTTTGTGCTTGGTATTTCTTTGGGTATAGAACTCATATTTGTATCCATCATGGTGGAGATCAAAAGGAACAAATGGTAGAGAGAGAGAGGGAGAATCATATCGGAATTGTTGTACGTGAAATATATTATGTATGAGATGTACTTTGTGGTAATGTGAGTAGAACGTGAAGCAAATAACTGTTTTATTCTTTGTTCTGCTTGCAGTTCAGGTACAAGATAACGATAGGATGTATAAAAACATGCATGCTCGTGCCCTCATAAAGTATATTATTATCTACGGATTAAAGTAAGGATGGGAAGAGAAAGCATCATCGTACCTTCATAAAATTCAGGTCTCTCTTCTCGGAAATTGTGATGAAGCATGACGACATCAGGCCCGCCGGACTGATGTAATTGCGGGATCAAATTCAGCCACAAAGCCATCTTATGACCCCTGTAATGGCTTCTCATTCTTGGTTCTCCAGCACCTTTCAAAACGTAATGCGAAAATAGAAAAAGTCAGATGGAGAAAAAAAAACATTCATATCATGTACTTATATATATGTAGAGCAAGTAGCAAAGAAATTTTCTTAAAATCCACCAAATCTCCCTAAAAAGATTTTGGGATAGTCTTTATCTACATTTATCTTGCTCCTCTTAATGGTGTAGGGAACGAACATGGAGGAACGAGAGCTGCATGGATTATGGTTATACATAAAAAGGTAAAAAAGAAAGTATAGCCCGCTTTCAATCTCCGTTTTGTACTCAAATGGGATCTGGTTGTCTGGCATATTTTTTTCTTCTCTTCACCCACAACTATTCCTCTTTTAGCTTTTTACAATGGTTAACTCATAGGGGAAACCAGGCAGTCACTCATCTAGGTTAGAAAAACCTGTGTGAATATTTCCCTAATTATGCATTTTTCCTTGTTTTCTCAGAATTCCCACTTCAACTTCCATCACATCTTGCACTCATTATAACCATTACTACTCTCTCTCACTTCTTACAACGACACGACACGGGAAGCAAGTTTAAATGAAAGGCATTGCTTTCTCTCTCTTTCCCTCTTCAATCTCCTACTACTCTTCTTGTTTCACCCTTGCACAGATCAGTCGTCGTCGTCCTCGTCAGGTTTTCTCTTGTAGATTCTGCTCATGATGATGGGTTTAGTGTGAATCAGATATACCATCACCCTCAAGAGCATTGTACTTTCACAATAGCTGTAATCTTTGCCCTTTTTCAAGAAAGTGTGCGCTGGAATCTTATTCTATCCGTTCTTGCATAATCCTTACTTTTCCCACGGGTTTTCATTACTGCATCCCGAGATTGCTTTCTTCTTCTTCTTCTAGAGAAAGCTTAATATAAATTTCTGATTTCCCTTTTCATTCCTAAACTGAAAGCATACAGGCTTTGTTTATAACCATTTTAAGAATCTGTTGCTGAGCTGAAAAATCGACAAAACTCGCCCTATTTGGTGCTGTTCCAGGTGCTCACGTTTACAGTCTGCTGGCTCTTGATTAAAATGTGTAACGCATATCTTCAATTTCTGTTACTCAACCTTTGATTTCAAAGATGTACATATAATATGTAACACATTGATTCACTCAGTTGTTCAAATTATCTTATTTCGTAATCTTGGACATATATGTATGTAAATGAATTCCATTGTGTACTCTCAAAACTACAAAAGTGTAAACCGAAAGTTACACAATTTGAAGACTACAAAAAGCTTCAACCCCAGTCTGTTATTAAAGGATGGTTGGCGTAACCTCGTTGTTCAATTTTAGGAATTTTGAGCCGCAAGTAAAGTACATATATATTTTACGCACAGTGTATAGTTGATGTTTGCATATAACAGTTCGTTTTATATTTTTGAGTTGCACTCCAACATCTAATGGAGCTGTCGGATTTTCTGTGCAAAATTGTGAATTGCTGCGAAATGCTAGATTTATGACATTATTGTGTTATTTCAAACTGATGCTTTTATCTCCATTATCATTCTGGGGACAACCTTTCAGCCCAACAAAACGTATTACCGCTTCCAAGACTTCATTCTCATCCCTTCCTCTAAATAGCAATAAGGTTGCGCGACTAGGTATTATGGAAATGGATTGGATCCGTGATCAAATTATGGTATGTAATGAGAAAACAGATGGATGTGAAGTACAATATTAACAGCACAATCTTACCAATTTCCAGATAAAGTTGATTAATGGGGTCGTACGAATCCCAAAATGGAAGCTGAGCATCTTCTACAGACGATCCATCATATCCACTATTCGGATCCCTGACAAGTAAATTCGCAATCAAAACACACTTTACTTTCTATTCACTTACCTCGCTTACGAGCAAGCGAAAAAAGAAAGCAGGGAAATAATACTTTCACATTCTCAACAATGTTCAACTATTTCTAGAAGTATGTGCAAAGCTTATGCATATTACATTTACACGATTCTTTTTACAAACTTTGCTCCTACATAAATATTCATGTGTATTACCAAGTTGCAAAGGCTGAATTAATACGTTAATTTACGCATTGCAAAGTAGGTAACACTATGCTTTTCTTATAGTACTTCAAGAACTTGGTAATTAATTACAAAATGAGCCATGTTCAAGCAAAATTCCTTTTCCTGCGATAAAATATGAATGGACATGTAAAACGACCATCATTGGTCACTTGTCACGACGTCTCATTATAATATTGAAGAACTGACAGCTCCCATTTAAGCCTCTCTTACTAGGCAACACCTAGTTAATTAGCATAGAGTATTGGAAATTTGAAATTCCATGACCGCGAAAATTTCAAACAAATTAACCCTTTTATAACGAACAACGGTGAAAGCATTCTTTCGAATCATAACAATCATAATCATAAAAAAAGTAGGACTTCCTATAAACATGAATGCATTGCCTTCTTATATTAGTTTGGTTGCATCATCTATTTCATGTCTCATAATTTTCTAAACGCGAGCAGGAGGTTCCGAAAATTATATTACTACACTAAACCCAGTTTGATAATCATGATTATCAAACTGGAAATTATTTTCTGAAAATTTTTTGTATGTTGTCGTTGAGATCAATGATGATCTCAGTTGTTTGGGGGCTGCTTCCATGTCTCAAATGACATTTGGTATCTCGTCTCGTCTCATCAGCTAACAAGCAAGAAATTCATGATAAAGACTATTTGCTATTCATGTCATGTTGCACTGCA
The DNA here is from genome assembly GCA_001718145.1 of Orchesella cincta. NCBI lineage: Eukaryota > Metazoa > Arthropoda > Collembola > Entomobryomorpha > Orchesellidae > Orchesella > Orchesella cincta. The sequence goes on from LJIJ01001326.1 coordinate 48,474, forward strand.
CTGTTGGGCAGTATGTATTTTTGATCCAAGTTGCAAGGTCCTAAATTACCCAGTTTATTTAAACCATTCAGACATGTCTCTCCACAGGAGCAAGAGAAATTCTCTAAAAGAATTGTAGTTAGATATATCTTACAATCCCTAAGTTGTTAATATAACTAAGTTTTTAAATTCCTTATCATTCTTAATTTACTATCATGCATTGAAAACTGGCATTGCATTGAGCGTTAAAAATGTAAAAACTAAGATCATCATTCATTGCAGATATTGGAAAGTCTTTTTAGCTTTAACACAATTGATTTATACATTGATGTTATACTACATTTGAAACGGGCAAGAACTTCCACGTTGAAAATAT
>LJIJ01001327.1:0-48819 GCA_001718145.1 Orchesella cincta
CCCGTTGTTGTTGTGAGAGAGATCGGTATCCCAAAGAATTCCCATATTTGTGTGAATAATATCTAAATTAGACCAAATTGGTTTGGTTACGTTTTGGTTATGTTAGGTAACCTAATCAAAACATAACCAAACCTTAAAAAACTTAAAATTTTAAAATTTGGAAGAAAAAAAACTTCGAAAAATTTCAAAAATTTAATTTTTCATAAAAAGTAGTGTAAACGATAGAGGACATCTTGAAACGTCCAGAAATGCAAACAAAAAACCCAACCAACCTACGAATTTTGCATCAGATTTGTCAATGTTTCTTGCTTCAATGGGAGGATAAAACAATGGACCTGATGTGGGCGAGCAAAGTCAGTCAGTGTTTAGCAATGTAAAGTTTCAAGTAGACAAATAAAGAAATCAAATACTAACCTGCTGGATCTAATCCTGAAATAAGTAAATTTACAATTCACTTCGTTTCAGTACACACAACCTGGTGACTACGTCAATGATAAATAAAAATGCTTACCTGTGATGCGAGGAATCTGCTGATCTGTCCATTCTCTAATATTCATGCCTGCAGCACCGGATACATGACATCCTTTAACGTGAAAATGATGTTTCTTGTAACTAAATTAATTTGATCTGCCCTAGCCGTATTTATATTAGATTTGAAAAATATATAATTTATTACCAAGACTGTGTCCAACTAAATATAAGTTTTCCATTCCAACTGCATTTTGTTCCTTCATAAATATTATGAATTCAGCAATTCGTCTTCCAACAATTGGAACATTGCCGACCACAAGAGCATATAGTGCTGATGTGAGTTCTGCTGGTAAAGGTGTTGACAGTGCACCCCAGCTTACCACAATTATATTATATTCAAGACCAGAGGCAAGAAATGCTTTAAAAAAATTCCAATTACTGGTTAAAGTTATCAATGCATTATTATATTACATGTAATAATGAATGAAGATAACTGCACGAACACTAACCATTCTTTATCATTTGGGGCATCGCGGAACTAACATTATTTCTGAAGCCATGCACAATGAAAATTGTCCTTGTAAGGTTTGGGTTGAAGCTAGAATTCTGGAGTGACTCGGTATCATTGTAAATGATCTCTTGTGAAATGTTTGGATTGCTATTTTTTTAAAAGTTTGATTGTATTAGCAATGTTTTAAAACTTACAGTACGCAACATTGTGAAAATTAAATGTACCTACCTGGAATCGGGAAATAGGAAAAAGTGTACATCATCTGGGTCCGAACTTAGCTCAGTGCTGACGCATGGTTGCAGAAGATTCGCTACAAGATAAGATGCTATAATCATTATGTGTAACATGGCTTCAGTTCCAGAAATACTGCAAGTTTTCTTCATGACTAAATAAAAATATGACTTTTTAAAATGTGAGTGAAATTAGCAGCACAAATCTTTTAACTGCTTGTTATAAGAAATAAACCTCCTCAACTCATCTATTACTCCCTATTAGTTTACAGAAATACATTTGGAACTAAATTAGGTCGTATATAACGTCAGTGTATCATCAATTTTAAGAATTTAGCCATCGTCATCGTCAGATTGTCCTTGTGCTTCGTAAACAAACTAACATGTGCATTAATAAATGTTGTTGCTTTAATATGATAATTAACACTTGTTGCAAGTTCTGATGATAAACAAGTTGTAGTACATAGGTGTGCGTGAGAGGTAGCTTGTACGCTATTAGGAAGGAGCGATCAACAATATTATATTATTGGTTTATGTTTTATAAGTAGAAACTGGAGCGATTTAGTTATGGTATATAAGGAAGAGGAAGATGATTTGCCTACTAGGATGATGATGATGACAGGAAACCTATCATTTCTTTCGGAAAACATACTATTTTGTATGTTAATGGTTTGAAATTTAGAAGGATTCAAGCAACAACTGCAAGACTACAATGTAATTGATTTGCGTATTACGAATGAAGTAAATATATTTATTCAATATATATTAATCAAAAGGTATAAATTAAATAAATTATTATTATTAAATAATATCAAACCATTATATATTATAATCGTGATACTTTGCATGCACCATTATCATTGAGTCCCATTTCTTCCGAACATATGTATAGCTATGTTATACTTAATCCATTATTTAACTGGAAGCATATTATCAGCTTCGTTTTTTGTGACTACTTCAGCTTCAGCTACTTCCGGAATTTCAACTTTTTGGCTGTCGGGCTCAGCCAAAACGGAATCATCAGTGTCCACGACATCAACGTCCACAAGTAATGGCTCTAGTTCAGTTACACGCTCTGGCAGGATGGAGAGTTTGTTCTTGTTTTTATTTTTAAACTCTCCCCCACTGGAGTACATTAAATCATTGTTGGTAACCCAGAACGAGGTGGTTGATATAGCTGGTTTCAAGGAGTCAGCTTTCACAGACTCGGACACTTCAGGTTCGTCATCTTCGTCGTCGGCAAGGTCAGAAGCAAGACAGCTCTCAAGATCTGAATCCCGAAGTCCCTCACAGCCACAATGCCCATCAACCCCAGGTGTGCCAGCAACTCCATTTTGCCCATCGGACCCAGGAGTTCCGTTGGCACCGTTGTTACCTAAATAAGTAAGATTCATGTCACAAGTCGCACAAAATTTTTGAAACAAATGTTTTGTAATAATGAAAAGCTCCAACCAGCAAGTAACTAAAATCAGCAAACCCGGGCCTTCAAAGCAGAGCCCCGGGCCCTTTTCAAACCAGGCAGCCCCATCATTCAACCTGTGTGCACCCTCGACCTCCATCAACATATCCACACCATAGATTTGTATCCTATGCAAACGAAACAAAAACACAATAAAACTTTACAACAAAATCGAATTGTGGATATACTTTATCAATAGATCAAATAATAATAATGAATAATTACCTGCAGCGCCTGGATTTCCAGCAGGTCCGGCCGGACCAGCCCCACCCGGTGCACCATCACCCCATCTGCCCCACGAACGCCCTTGGGTCCCTTTGGACCAAAAGGACCAGGCTCGCCAGTATCTCCCCTGTCACCTATAAAATGAAGTTCTGTTGTGTGATTTCGCTTAAACGGGGGAAAGTGAGACTTTGTTATTTTCTCTTATTACCTGTGTATCCTGGAGGGCCTGTAAGACCTGGACCACCTTGTGCTCCTTGCTCTCCATCTTTTCCAGGGTATCCGGACTTTCCAGCAGGTCCTTCAACTCCAGGCAAACCTTGAGTTCCATTACGTCCATCCCTACCAGCTCTACCAGCGGGCCCTGGAGGACAAGACGCACTTCGGAACACCCTGTCCAAGCAGTACATTGGGAATTCTCGGAGTGGAACATATTTATCCTCTTCCTGGTTCAAAAAGTTCCTCACTTTTGCAGTTACGGGTCCAAGCTTACGAATTTCTCGTCGACCGGCTGAGTCTTCAATGAAGAGTGCTGCAACTTTGGCAGTCTCACCTTTCCCAACTTTACCCTTGCAACCGAGTCGGGTTCCATCTGATGTTGTTTTTACATACTCAAATAATCCTAAATAACGCAAAAAAAGTATTAGTACTTATTACCCGTTCACTGATGGTTTTTCTAGTAGTTAATTAATTGCACTTGAGTACGCACTTTCTGACTCGTCATCAACTTCCTGTTTTGTCAGGGCAAGTAAATCTGCTTCTGAAATTTGGGCTGCTTTAACACATGCAATCAATGCAATAAATATAACTAATAAATATTGAGTTTTGAAAATTATTTCGAAACCCATTTTGAATAAAAGGCACAATCTCTATCCGGAGACGTTAGTAAAGAGAATTATCTTGAAATCTTGGGAGCTGTAGAAAGACTGATGAAGCAGATGAAGGTTGCAATAATGATTCGCCTAACTGAGTGTAAGGTGACACTGTATGGCCGGAAATAGCACCAAGATCCGTATTGTAACGGGAAAATCTAAAGACGTGATCCCAAAAAGATTCCTATTGTAGTCCTTTTTCTGAACCCCTTTTTCTGGCTTGCATACCTATAGAATATCATTATGTCACTTTTGTATGATGCTCAGTCAGTGTTACTCATGTCCGAAAAGCTGTACGGAAGGTATACAAATGCAGTGCATGAAAACCAAGGTGCAAGATCTCGCGTATAGTTTTTATAGGGAGGAAGGGTTCCACGTATATGAAATTCACATGGATGGACTTGAAATTGCTGTAAGGGTCCACTCTAATCCCCACACTGCATCATTTAAAATACTACAACCCTACACAGTCTTAGATACCGCATATACACAGTTATTCATTTTGGGTACCTGAAATTATCTACTGCTGCTAAAGCTGCTTTTTATTTGTTTGTGTTCATTCCGTAATGCTTTAATGTTATCTGTATAGATTACAGTTATCGGTTAATACACTTTATTTACAGCAAGCCAAACGTTTCCAGTAAATAGCGGAACATGCTTCATTCATGTTGAGAGTAAACAATGCTCGTATAGCAGAAGATATGAACCAAATTGCTGCGTTCTTTTCACTTTCATTTCTAGATAAACCAAAGAACGAGCTGAGAGCAGAGCATCATATGAACCACACGTGTAGTATAATATGATATAATTTTCTTACAAAACAAAATGAATCATCAACAATTTTGAGTTTAAAAAATGAAGACGACATAAAATATTATGCAGCCGTATGAAAAACTTCCTTTCTAAATCAATTATATCTGATAATATTTATTCATGACGCATTTTTTTCCATACACGCAACACTAGTTTATTACATAGTTAGTACATAAAAACGACTAAATAAGCAATACAAGCACAATATACGGCAAATTACACATTGAACAGTTGAATGAACAAGAATTATAATATTTGGACAGGCAGGATTCTTATTCATTAATAAGTCACTTTTACAAATAAGGCAATTCTAGCTAAATTGTGGTCAGTTCACCGGCAGCTAGTCTTGACACACAGATTTTCTTAAACTATACAAAAAGTAGCCAACAGGTAACGATTCCCGTGAATCATGTCGACTGAGAATTTTAACAGTGAAGTTATTTCTAAACGAGTATGTAAACATTTTCATTTAATTAATGTAAATATCCAGCATTTTGTGCACTGTATAAAAATATACAAGTTACATTGCTATTACCAGATTCGCCAGATAGGACACTATAACGAGGTACTAAATCATGGAATTTCGGAGCTAGAAGCATTGCACCTACGCATTTTCTCCGGGCTAGTTTCTAATGGACTTGAAGGTAATTAATCACACTAAACTATAATATACACAAGATTGAAGATTACAAACATACTCTGCTGTTACATCATCTCTAATTAAAACAGAAACGCACGATTAACTAAAAATTAAACGAGAATATTATACTTTCATAGCAGCTACCGAGACCGCTTTCACTCTCAAAGAAAAAAATCATAAACTTGCTCATGCAATAAACAAATCATTGCAAGGTTTGAACCTGTGAACATTCTGAATTTTCAAAATTTGTTTTCTTGTATATTTTAATATAAACTATATACTATAAACTAATACGTACGATTCTTGCTCTGATTTTAGAGCTTGAGAATATCTTAAAGCAAGAAATGGACAACGGTACAGACATTCAAAACCTGGTGCATGAATTTGTGGTTGTGCTTCGTGATTCCATACGAATATTTTATGACTACCGGACGGTTCAAGAAGAGTTTGTAAAGCAGGCTAAAATCTCACAGGCCAGAGTGACCCATATACGAAACACTCACTGCAGAAGTCGCCTTCGTACGGGTAAAATGAAAATTAACACTTCAAGGATACCTGATTCAACCGATGTAATTGTAGTATAAAAGTTAAAGTCCTATGAATGTATTTTTTTCACTCATTTCAGGAAATCGTAACCCAATGCTTACCTTTAAACGCGTCATTGGAACAATCTGTATTTGTGGTTACGAGTTTACGTAAAATTTCTTGCTAGTTAATGTACAAACAATTATTACAAACATTAAACGATACAATGTAATAACAAATAATATTGTATCAACTCGAAAACATATTATTAGCATCTTTAGCCTTATTACTGTTAACCTTTATCCTTTGATTTAGTACTTTTCGATAGTGGCCAGTTGTCTGCCCCTTGAATGCGTCTTTGATGTGCAAATGCTCCTTTTCCCATCATAAATTGCCCAAGTGAGATTCCCATGAGTTTCAAAATCGTCTCAGCAATAGGAATAGGGCGACCATCCCTCCCAATCATGTTCACAACTAAATCCAACTCATTTGACCACATCAATAATGGGAAATTATTTTGATTTTGACGAAACAGCACAATTTTTCGGACAGACCACCCATTTTTCTCCGCAACCAGAGACTTTCCAGCCCTCACAAATTGTGTTGCAGATTCTTCATCCAAATGCATAAAAAAGGAATGGCAAGCTTGCAAAAGTCCCATTGTAACCGATTCCAATCTCAAAAACGCTGCAAACGGGAAAATTATTGCCCAGTATAAAAATCGTTATAACATAATAATGTATCAACATTTGTATATTTGATAACAACTTGAATTTACTTTACCATATTCACTGTATTCATGTGCCATGTAGCTGGGATTTGCTTTCTCCAAATAAGTCAGGCAGTCTTTTGCATAAGCTGCTCTTCTCAAGGTTAAATCTAACTCATTCTTATTCCAGGCTTTAGGAAACAGTCGTAATTTGATTGGCTTTTCTTTCTTCCGAATAAAGCACCATTCGGGAATTTGTGGGGGTCGCGGAGGTGGTGGCAACTTTCTTCCGTATACGTCTAACCCACACTCCCAAAACTGCTTCTCTCGTGCGCTCAGTAGTAGCTCAAATTTCACCTGGAGCACCACTCCATTCAACGGATGAAGAATGGATTGCTCGTAATAGTCGACAAACTTTGAAGCTGCAGATAATACAGAATAGCGTAAGGGTCTTCGCATTACATTTTCCCATTCTTTACTACAAGCCTGGATGGTTTCCAAAATGGTTGAGAATGGCCGCACATCCCCACATTCATTGCAGTTCCAATCCACATTTTTCACGTATTCCGAAGACCAAAGCTTGGGGAAGTTGCTCAAAAGGGCATCCGTGCCGCGGACTGTGTATTCCACATAAATACCCTTGTGGCAATGAATACACCTTATACTTCCGCTATGAGTCCCACCATCTGTTGAATCCTCACAAAGAGTGCATTTCGGACTTTCACAATGAAGGCTAATTTCATTCAAATACATGATCCGTAGTGGCAAAGGCATGAAGCGATGGGGACTGAAGTCGCACATCATTTTAATGGTACCCATCGGTATTTCCTTTAGTGTATAATAGCTCCATGCTGTGAAGTCTCTGCTCGTTTCATGTGAAAGGATGCAGGCCACATTTGGAGAACAGTAGCTGTGGGATAGAAAGTGGCGATCCAATAAAATGACACGGGCCCTGGTTGGAATCAAAAGTATTCAAGTCATACGTGCTAAAAATAAAAGTAATTAGAAGTTGGTAATTTATGTTTAAATTTTTACATAATATTAGTTGACGTTTCATATTCTTCCCAATATACAATCATGGTTTTGTAGACTTGTTGAACAATTTCTCGATTGAAGCTAGCAAACGCTAATGAGCATTTAAGGATGTCCACTGATTTTCTCATGAATTCCATATAACATATCCCATCATACTGGTTTCTGAAAGTTTTTTTCAGTTTCTTGAATCGGGGCAATGTGCTCAGGTATTTAAACCTTTTCCACTGATCAGTAATACGAAAGTTATTTTCGGCATAGCTGAAGAATATTAGTATTCGTAAAACACATAGATCCAAGTAAAATTCAATGTATTTTCGCATGGTCCGTGAGTAGGACTGTATTAAACTCTGTATTGTGTAAGGAAACATTCGTATGCATATATGTAAAAGTTGTTGATTAGCTGCGAATAGAAAAAAAACTTATTGCTACGTTAGTGTAAAATGCCACAATATTCTCCTTACCCGATTTGAAAAGAAACGCTTGAAAATCATACATTCTTGTGGACTGTGGTAATCTCCATCACCTGGAAAAAGCGTGCAGAGTCGAATGTCATTCTAAGTTCTGAAGCATTATAATATTTCCTTTGAGATACTTTCAATTATACGTTCATCTCACAATTCAAACGACAATACCAAATCCCACAGTGAGAGCATATTGGGATCTCATCCTGGCTATACAGATAGAAATGGTCGTGGCATTTGTAACATATCATTTTGAGTCCTTCCAAAGACCTCTCCTTATCTTCATTATAACCGTTTGGTAGGGTTGGAAGTACAACAAAGGGCTCCTCTGCCAACAATAAAGTTCCTTTGGGGATGTACGAGCCCGTGAATGCAAAGTATGGAGCAACCTTCTGATTTTCATCTTCTATCAACTTGAACGGAATCTGTTTTCCACACTCTTTCAAATGATTTTCTTGGTCAGCCTTCCAGTGCTCCGTACTACAGTATGGGACAAACAAGCAAGAGCTGCAGTAGCTTATCGTTGGTCGATAACAAACCTGGCACTTGGTCACGGGCAACTCTTCCCGTTCCTCGATATTTCTCTTTTTCTTTTTGGGACGGACATTTGCAAGCTGGGTAAAATCTACCCTCTCTGGTATGCTTGACATACCTTTTCTGCAGACAGTATGAAAGTAGAAAACCTTATTTTATATGATCAAATCTAATACAAATAATTACTATTATGCCTGATGAGATTAAAACCCAACCTCTTTGCAAACGGTATAAAATCTTGAGCGCACTGTACTGAATACTGAAAAATTTTATGTTTCGTAATATTTGGAGTCGTAGGTTTTAACAATCACTTGCTACGTACATACACATACACTTGTAGGCATGAGTATTCAGACTTGTCTGCAGCTATATGCTACGAACTACTTCTCTCCAGAAATTCAATATATATATGTGAATGTCTGCAATTGTATTATCAAATGGCAAAAGAAGGAAAGAACTTCCTAGAACTCACTACCAAGTTTTCAACAACCCCAGTTCGGCCATGCTTTTATCAAACTCAAAACAATTATTGAATTACAGAGCACATAAATAGATGTCGTATTTGGAACTAGTGACTTCACTTAACTGCATCAACAAGTCTGCAAAATTTTAATGTGACTCTTCAAGATACTGGATCAAATTCATCAAATCTTTACGGTGGTACCACGCACTTGTATGATTGAGGGAACGGAGGAGCTGAATTTGGATATTTGGTTGCCTGATACTCGGTGACTTGCCCATTATAATTTGTCATACATATCATGAAATTCTTTATATGCATCATATTTCTTATACATATAAAGAAACCGTATTTCAATATTTTTCCCCAGCTGCATTTGACAGGATCATATTGCTCGACACCTTGGAGTCATTAAAACAATAAAACACTCCATATCTTTGGCAAACGAGCTATAAAAATGAACTGGAGCCTCTTTAATGGCAGATTTCATGGATTCTTCTGTAAGAAAGGAAAGGAATGAACAACTATCGTCAACGTTCCTATTCCATATGTACTTACAAGATCATTCTCAAAACTAGACACCGTACTCGTGTGGATGCGACGTTTCATCGGATTAGCTTGGCCGATGGGTAAAGGTACTTGGCTGAGTTTTGCCAATAAAGGAAGACAAAGTAATTGCTATTTTTTAGGTTGATGTAATGTAATGTGAGGTCTGCTCAATTAAGAATTCAGTTAAGTCATTCGTTTTTCCTGGAAATATATAGAGCATTTTGAACAGTATGCAAAAACCTGCCACTGATTAGTACTAAACATCAAGTTTCATATTAAACCTACAATGAAAAAATGAAATGCATATAAGTGGCCATGTTTTCATTTGTTGAGATTGGTAATACCACACGAAATCTATTAACTACGTTCATCATTAATGATACCTCAGACCAAGGTAGCAGGGAGTTACAAAAAGTTAATTAGCAGCATTCTTTGTAATAAAAATGTTCCTATATTAAATGCCATTTAAACTTGATTCAGGTAAATATGCTGCTGCAATATTTATATCAAAATCTCTATTGCAAGCTAGCGAATTCATATTGTCTTTTGCACGCCTATGCCTACCCTTAAAATTTATTGAAGGTGATTTGTATTTAAAAAATACGCATTTTAAATACCGATGTATTCATTTCATATTGTCCTAAAACCACGTAATGTTCCTCAATTTAAACTATATATGCTGTATTGTTATAATTCAAGTGATGTGAACAAGGAGTAATGATTTTGATAGTAAGAACGAAATGTAATGTGTACATTTGTAGATATACTTGCCCCCGTATACATAAGTACAATATGCTATGATAACATGGACAAATGACGTATATTATAACAATCCTCAATCAGTCCAGTCGAAGCTTATCAAAACGATGGAATGCAACTCTTCAAGGTTACTGTTTCAATTTCCTAAGTTATCCAAAAAAAAAACATTATCAACATTGCAGCATTAAGCTCAGAGAACCATTCAATACTGCAGTGTTCGCCTTTTTATTGCCAGAGTATGCATGCAGTTTGCTCGTACCCAAAAAGCTGTTACCCAAAGCGTGCAAATCTCTCTGGATGTCCTGTCTGGGATTTGGTTGGTCACGTTGTGAGGCTGATTGTATGTAGCATAGTAATTGATGTAACGAAAGTACTTCTGCTGACGAATTAAGACTGGTGTTCAAATCATCTTCGTACGCATCATAATATGTACTTATATGTTGATATTATGGCTTCCATTATATGCACAGATAACATAAGTTGCACTTTATATATATATTATGCGTTTGATTTAGTCAATCCCTGTCTGCTATTGCTAAAACCAAAGACCTAAAAAAGCTAAACTATATATATTTTTCACACACTCAATGAAAGAAGCATGTATTAGACAAAGTCAAAAGTATAGGCACACATGAGTTATATTGTTGAATTGCACAACTTATCATCATTATTCTTTCAAATCAATTCCAGCAGCAGCACCAACCATCCCACTTTCTGTTTATGTTGTAAACGAACCCAAATGCCAAAGTGTTATAGCACGTTGTAGTAATAATAGAAGCAGTAATATAGCTAATGGGGAATATTGAGACACTATCATCCAATTCCGTTTGTTACAAGAAGAGTTACCAAAAACGTAGAAGCACATTCATCACAGCATAGACATGGCGAGTAGTTCATACTTTCATAATGTACCTGAAATGTCTAAAAGAGCACCCCATAAAGTCCATGAAGTTTCAACAAACCAAATAAATAGTGGCACCGCAGACGGCAGTAAACCACTTTGTCAATTAGTTTCTAAAAACTGTTCAAGGTCTCAGCTTGAAACGGAAAGCGGCTAAAGAAAAGGAGCTAAACGACTTAAGGAGGAAGGAAGCTTGCAAATTTAATTCTCAAAAAAACAAGCCTCCAATTTTCCAAGCAAAGAAAGAGCCAATCCATCCACTCTACAGCTTCATCAAAGACCAGCGTAAAATGAAAATCACAAAGGACATTTAATTTGATGACATATTTGTAGCCGACAGCCATGACCATGACTGGCAAAGCTTCCAAAGACTACAAACTGAAAAGCAGAGGTCGATTTATGATATGATATGGATACATAATGAAATTACTATACATTTACATGCCATGCCATTACATTATGACATATCCACTTGAGTTGATTGAAACCTCAGGCTTGGCTTTAAGTCTTGTTTCCTCCGAGCTTCATCCTCATCATAGACAAAGTGAAACTGCACTACTGAAAATAGTGACGCTATCCTAACTTACGGCTTAGTTTGTGTATGTATACAGCATCATACAAAAATGATCTCATTCTCATTACACACCATCATCATCATCATTTAGTTATTAAGCAGGAAAGAGCCGCAAACTCTTGCTGACTAACCATAAAACTGGGAGCATGAGTCAACTCCAACTCGTCTAGCAAACTAAAATCCTTTTGCTGGTGCTGCTGCAATCCCATAAAAAGCCTCTTGAGGCTATATTATATACATTTTTTGCAAAATTTGTATATACGCCAAAACTAGACAGGAGCAGAAAGCTCTTTCCACACAATAAACTTTGTCTCTCTACAAAAGAAACGAGCATCACCATCATAAATCCTATTTATGTTTTGTTAACCGACAGTCCATACTAACTACTCTGTACGCAATACATTCACTATCCATCCGCATTGGCATTATACATAGACACTTTTGAATATTATGTACATGTAGATTTCACAAATAACTTGTTAGGGATGTGCTGATGCTGAAGAAGTGATGTGATGATACAATATGAATGAGCATTCAACAGGCAAATATGCAAGGGAATTTGTAAAGGTATGAACAAAACCATCCTGATTCTCTGATGCCTACCAGACCACCTTCTTAACCAAGACATAAGGCACACTCAAAATGTTTTGGACACGAGGAAACTTAATTGGATCATCAGTTTCTGGGTATTTTGTGCTAATTGGAGTTTCCTCCTAAGAGGTGAAGTCGGTGAATAATTTGTTCAAATAATCAAACTGTTCCTGATTGAAGATCGCATGAGTAAGTAAACAAAACAAACAGAAAGAAAGGTGTCTCCTCGGTATCTTGTCGGTGATAAGTATTTTGTTATTGTTTTCTTCCCTGTCAGATCAGATACTAGGATCACCTGTTCTTATCAAAATATTTTTAAGATTTTGTTTCATTCATTCACCTCATTTCTTTAGTTAATTTTAAGGTAATTTAAATTTAAAGACGGTTCATCTTGAAAAGGGGGTGTGACACGGTGTAAAAGTACTTTTGTGGTTGCAGAAAGTGTTTGAGGAAATCCAAATTGACGACGAAAGTAATAAAGTGTAGATGGATGATGGACAGGGATGAGACAAGATTAGGATGAAAGAGGTTTATCGTAATATTATGACTACAACTTGAGTTTAAGTGGATCCATCCTGTTCTTTGTAAATTGCTGTAGAACAAATAATATATTGTTTGTGTTTGCTCAAGAAAATTATATAGTCTTTCGTCCGTGAAGTGTAATAACAGGCTACACGTCATTAGTAGTAGTGTGTACACAAAATATGTTGGTGACATTGACGTACTATTTTTAATGGTCGTCGCTAAATAGATTGTTGTTGAGCTTACTTTTTTTGTGTTATATTTATAACATTTATGGTATGTTTATATATAGAGAATGAATACAGTACAATAATTATTATTATGGATAGAAGGAAAAGGAAGTGTGATTAAATAAATGTGTTAGAATGAAAAAGGAAGTTCCAAAAAATTGCGACAGTGTAGATGCCGAGTGTATGGGATAATGAATGGTTGGTGGCGGTGGTTTTTATTTATTTTTTTTATTTTTATGTGATTTTCCAGTTGGTAGTATCCCAGTGAAGTGACCATCTTTGAACTGATTATCCTGTGTTAGTCTGAGGAATCCAAGAAAATGGTGCGGGATCGCTTGGCAGAATTTCGCCGAAAGGTAAGACGTGCATCCAAAAATGTGTTTGTAGAGATAAACAAAGAAAGAAAGTCTTTTATGACAAAATCGATAAACACTTGTTGCTCCTGTATGTTGATGATGATGGCATGTCTCGGCATTGGTGTTCTTTCTTATAAAATGTAGAATTATTATACTCATCTGAACTTAATGTGTTTAGGCGAATATAAATGATGGAGGAGGGGACAATGATAATGATATGATGACAAATACCAATATGGATGGAGCAGTAGTGACTTCGACTAATGGAACAGTTTTTATCGAAATGCCGCAACTAAACAGCGAGCTAGATGACTTTTTCGTTCAGGTAAATGAATGTAAATGAGAGAGATGGAATGGAACGCTTGTTGGTTTAAAAGCTTGAGAATCAGATGTGTAATTCATTGAGTAATATTTGTAGGTAGCGGATGTGAAAAAAATGATCGACGATTTAAAGTCCGACGTTGATAAAGTGAAGTCACTGCATAGTAAAATCCTATCCACTCCAATTCCAGATGAAAGTAAGGGCTATTCAATATGTATTTTACATTTGCATTATGAGCTGCATACTATAGCAGACTGCTACGCTGTATTCAGTTGTTCTAAATGGTTTTACATTTGATTCGTGTGTGGTAGGAAAGAAATCAGAATTGGATGACCTAATGTCAACAATTAAGACCAGTTCACAAGTAATACGATCAAAACTTAAAGGTGGGTAAAAATTGTAATCTTGTAATATAGATTTATGTCTATTCAAGCGGTTGTTTGAAAATGTTTTAATATGATATAGATATGGAAAAGTCAAACTTAAAAGCTGAGGAGGAAGATGCAGCTGCTGGAGCAGCTTCCGTAAGAATAAGAAAAACACAACATTCTGCCCTATTACGGAACTTCATAGATGTCATGAACCAGTACCAGTTTGCGCAGACTGAATATAGAGATAGATGTAAAGCTCGAATCAAGAGACAGTTGGAAATTAGTAAGTTTCGTATATACATATATTTTGCTTGCTTTTCTCTTCTGGAACACTAATTTGTCATCATTTTTAACGATGCTGCTGTCTGTTTTTTTCATCTTATTAGCGGGTTCAAAATTTTCTGAAGACGATGTAGAAGATATGATTGAGCAAGGGAACTGGTCGGTTTTTACGCAAGGAGTAAGCCGAACTTTTAGTTGTGTAATAGAATATAAATATCTATAGATTTGTTTTTTTCTAATTTAAAGTGCTTGATTATAGATAATAATGGAAACTGAGCAGGCTAGACAGATGCTTGCGGATGTGGAAGCCCGTCATAATGACATTCTTAAGTTGGAGAAATCTTTAAAAGAGTTGCACGACCTGTTTTTAGAAATGGCACTTTTAGTTGAAAGTCAGGTATGCAAACAGACTTGTTAATTTAATTATGGTAAAGTCAGCGTTATGCATTGCGTAGATTGATTTGACAAATCAAATTTAATTATTACACATTGTTGCTATTTTTAGGGTGAAGTAGTCGATAGAATAGAAACGCATGTAACAGGGACGCAAGATTATGTGGAGAAAGCACAAGAACAACTGAAGCAAGCAGAGGTCCTTCAAACCAAAGCTCGAAAGGTAAATGATACATGCTTTTGCGTAGCCCATGAGTTGACGTATTTCCAATTTATAAAGTCTATACACATTTTACAAATGACTGCTCTTGTTTCAGAAAAAAATATACATCATCATCATTCTCGCTATCATCGCCCTTGTCCTGTTTTTAATAATTTACCTGTCACTGTAATAGTTTGGTCGTAAGTCAACCCACTTACCTCTTTCTGGTATGTGATGTGGTGCATATCTGTCAGTCCATGTAATAGATATAAGTTAGGTCCTAAAAAGCTGGTGGTAGAGGATCCCGAATTTAATGTTCTCCATTATTGTGATGTTTAAATCCAGGTTCAGTAACCTACAGTAATAACATAACTAAAGTTGCCTTATGCATCCCTACCCGTACCAGTGTACTGAATCAACATAGCACACTACGTTGTATTATGATCATTTACCATGTCGCATTACGTATTATGTAGCGTTACAAATAATTTGGAAAAGGGTATTATTTACTGTAGCCAACCTTTAGTAGGTTTCTCAATCGAACAAACATAATCGTGCATGAGTTGTTAAATAATTTAGTAAAATAAGATAAATATTTATTCATAGAGTATAATAACCAATCTTTGGAACATTTAAACTGGGACAGTTGTTTGCTTGTTTTGCATTTATAGTATCTAACTTAAAAGATAACCTCTATATCAACCTTTCTTATGTACATGTCCAGACGAAAGAAACTATTTATTGTTAAAATTGTATTATTATAATTATTATAGACTTAACATACTGATTTGAAAAAATCTATTTTTGAGATAACACCAAAAGAAATTAAAAATTGTACACAAATCAGACGAACAAAGATACATAAAAGAAATATGATAATCGTTATAAACCTTATTTATGTTTTGTACATCACGGAGTTTCACTTGGGTTGGATTTATAACACCATTAGTAGCATACGTATTTACGCACTAGTAGTTTGCGTTGTGGTCTATTGTTTCAATTGGTCATTTTAGTTTTTAAAAACAAATTCTATTTACTGCTATTTTAAATAATTTTAGTTTAAAGACTTCAACCAAATAAGTTTGATATGCCTGTGAAATCACCAGTTTGGTTGTCCGTCGTCTGTTGACCACCTCTGTTTGTTGAAATTTGCTGCGTATTTACTGTAATACCCGTAGAATTTATACTAGTACCTCCTTGGGTAGAAATGGTAATCGGGATGCCTCTTTCAAACGCTGAATTTCCTGTAGCAGCAGCAGCTGCTTGGGCTAGTTGTTGAAGCTGGTTTGCGTCCAGAATCATCGTAGCTCCTTGGTGCTGTATTCTAACTCCGGAAGTCATTCCCTACGAATAATAATAACATACAGCATATTATATATTCTATAACATTAAGAAACGACAAAAAAAAATTCGCTTCTTGATAAAGTTTGCAGCACCTGCGCAGCACCCTGAGTATTATTTACCGCTTGTGAAACTTGGACGTTTCCCCCAGTTAAATCCTCAAGTTTAATCGCCCTTGTAGTCCCTCCCTGCTGGATGCCTATAATTCCTTGTCCTTGAAGGTCCTCCAGTTTGAGTCCTAGTCTTTGTAAATCTTGTACCGTCATTGATCCCGACGTCAAAGTTTGGCCGGCCTGCATATCAGGCTTGTTCTGCACCAGAATAATACGAGATTTCCCTGATTTCCTCGCTGTTCCAGTAGAAGTAACAAACTGAACGTCAAGAGGGGAGGAAGAAACAGCAGGAGCAACAACAGGGCCAGATTGAGAGGTCTTATTAGAAGAAACAGAACAAGCCATTTATTATGGTGGATTGTCTCTTCGGGGAGATGGTCTTTTATCATATCATATAATATGGTTTTCTGAACCATCTGACCCCGAGACTATGGGAGTGTTGGTGAAAAAATACAGCATGAGCATTCAACACAGTAAGCTTAGGAAATACTTTTTAAAAATTCAAGTCTATCATTCAGATAATACCACCACTCCCTTCCACCGAAAAACTAAAAAAAAGAGCTTGAAAAAATCAGCAATCACAGCAATAGAATAAATTTTTTTAAACTGTAAAAATTGGTGCATGCATTTTCATCACATTCCAGCAGATGGTACAGAATTATATATATAGACAATTATGTCATATTCAGATTGAAAGGTTGAATGGAAACGTTAAATAAATAAATCACACTAAAATCCATTTATATACTGATGATGAGTATGATGAGTAGCTTTTCCCATAGGATGATTTAACTTTACCGTTTGGAATTGCCGAAGCTGGACAACTCCAGCATTGGCGAGTTGTTGTAAATCTAGTGCAGACGCACCGGATATTTGCGCATAAGTAGTAGTACCACTGGAGTCAGTTGAAGATGGTATCAAAGATTGAGGCAGAATAAATTCCATTTCACCCCCAGCAGTTGTTACAATTTCCTGTTGTTGTTGCTGCTGCTGAAGTTGTTGTTGTTGAAGTTGCTGGGCTTGTATCTAATGAAAATCATTGTTGTAATATCTTTGTTCTAAAGGAGAGATTAGAGTAAGGATTGTTTCTTATATGATGTAAATGAATAAAAGTCTAGTACTTGTTGCTGCTGCTGTTGATTAGCGGAGGCAGGCGACTTTTTCGCATAAACAACAGTTTGTTGCTGAACTTGAACCTGTTGCTGTTGTGCAGGCTGTTGTTGTTGTGTCGAAGTCGTTTGCTGCTGAGATTGTTCACTACCTCCAGATTTGTTGCTCCCACCTTTGTGTGGTCTTGGTTTATAAGGAGATTTGGCAGAAGCATTAGCTCCATGATGACGACTTTTATGTTCCTTTAGCTTATCACGACGAGTTGAGGCGTAGTCGCATTCCTCACCTAAGATAAATTAGTACCAAGATAAAGCAATAATTCGATTTCATATTCAAAAATTCCTTCAAACTGTGGAGAAAAGCAGTTGTTTATAAATACACGTATTGCCAATTTTACAAATTTTGTTAAAATCTCCCATGTAATTTGGGGGTCACCAAACCACTTTATTGCTCCACAAACTTTGAATGTAAAATTAGCCGTAGTTTAGTCTTGCCAAAAGGGAAAATTTTCCAGAAGAAACTCCTTTACAAGTTCTGAACCAAAGATATCTATAGTCTGATAGCTTTGATTGACCCTAAAAGGTAAGACGCGAGGCAGAATTTAGATTTTTTTTATGACATTAGAAATTTTGCCCCGTGGCTTACCTAGTGAGTTCAAAGCGATCATGCCTTGTAAAGGAGTTTGTCCACGGTGATAATAAATTTTCCATTTAATATCTTTGACTCTACATAGCTACTTAGATTTCTTACATTTGAAAGGTCGCTCATTAAAATGAATCCGTTCGTGACGAACAAGGTGAGATTTTTCCAAAAAACGTCTGCCACAGATTCCGCATACATGTGGTCTAACGCCTGCCTGAGGATTTCAGAAAAAGGAGAAGCCGTAGTAGTTTGATATCCTAGTAAAGTTATTAATAAATTATCCGCTAATATATTAATACATAGGACGAATTACATGGGATCTCATGTGGGAATCCAATTGAGATTTCTTATTTGTTGTGTATTTACAAGAGGCATCCTGACACTTGTAAAGTTCTGAAAGTAAAAGAAGTAAAATTGGTAGTCATTTCACTTTTTGTTAAAACAAGATGCTTACCTTACTGGATTGAATGACATAATACTACTACTACTACTACTATAACCAACCTCTTCCTTTCTTCCCAGCAAGATGATGGGATTTCTTGTGATTTGTAAAGTGATTAAGGTATTTGGTAGAGAAAGGACATTGGGTACATGCGTAAGTTTTATCTGTATTATGTCCTACGCTATGCTGATCCAATGAATTTTTGGATGCAAAATTTCTTCCACATATACCACCTACGAATGATGCAAAACACCACAATTTAAAATTTAATATAATGAATAAAGCTTATCATAATACGAGTGATGCAATTTTATGTGTATAAAGAACTTACATCTGTATGGTTTCTCATTATTGTGAGTTTTCAAGTGGACGGCCAAGTTTGATTTCGTTCTACTTCTAAATTCACATTCCGGACAACTATACGGCTTTAAATCAACATGTGCAATTTTGTGAGCAATCAGCGTTCCAATTTTGTTGCAACTGAATTCACCTGTAGAGGAATTGGATTTAAATGTGTAATGATGTTAAGACATGTTGAATCAGTAAATTTAATTCTAGACAAACAAAATTTTTATTATTGAGCCGCTTACAATTACTGCATTTGTACGCTGGTCCATCAAAGTGCGTTTTCATATGAAGGAAATATTCACGATTCCATTTGCATGTAAATGAACATTCGGAACACCTGTAAGTCACATCATGTGCGTGAATTGATGCCAAGTGCTTCTCCAGTCGTGAAACCTTTATAAGGGAAGAGTAACCAAATCCTTATTTATTTATTAGAATAGAATAATTATTAAGAGCCTGATTATTAGATTTTAATCCTTCTTTTTCCTAGGGAAAAAACATAACCTTATACCTTCTTAGTAAAAAAGGGGCAAATGTGGCAACGGTAGCTGCCATCGGTTTGAATAGGATCACATTCTTCGTCTCCACTGCTGTCTGCAACTATTTCATTTTCTCCCAATTTCCAGCTTCGTGGTCGGTCGAGACGAACTGTTACCCACTTTCGAATCGCTCGATTTCTTTGAATCTTTGCCAAAATCTTCTTTCTACGTTGTTCCAAAGTTAATTCTAGAATCAAATAAAAATCAAACATTAGCATTTGCTTTTTATTTAAACAAAATTATTTATAGCAAAGGTTGTCGGTTTGCAAAGATTACTTCGAACTTTCTTTCGACCAGAAGAAGGATCATTTTCATTTCCCCACTTCTCTCCAAGAACAGAGTTAGGTGGGGGTTGAAGGCCTTCCATTGCCGAGTTGAAGGCCATTTGCAGCAGATTGTCATTCAAACCCAGTGGTTGGTCGGGTTCCTGTGAAATACAAAAACTTTTAATGTAAAAAAAAAACTTTTCATGAAAATCACACATAATAATATGTATATAGTCATGTAATGTAAACTGATTGTCTTTCTACCTGTCCAAACCTCTGCTGCAGAGCTTGGTAAATTTCCTCATACTTTTGAACTTGAATTCCTTTCTCAGCCAAACTATGGAGAACATAATAGAAGCTCCTTTCACTAGTCCCAAACAAGGGCTCTTGGTCAATAAACTCCACAATAACGTTAGGATCCATAGTTGTCCATTCCATATTCAGTAACAACTGTTTAAAATCCCGTTCCCTATTAATTTGGTCATGATATACCCATCGACTCATAAACTTTACTGCCGTTTCTTGAGGTATAGACCAAGCCTTTTCCGTCACAAAGGACTCCACCTGCTTTGGGGACAACTCCATCATAACCTCATGGTTAATCACTTCAGCCAAATGTGTTTGCACAAACGTTGTCGCTCCTTTCGCCAAACTCTGAACATTAAACTTTTCTCCAATCTCCTTCATTTGTAAGCAATTTTCACAATCCAAAAACCTCTCCAAATACTGAGCACAATACGTCTTCAACTTATTCATTAAAAAATGGTTCGCCAACCTCATTAGCTCCCCAACATTGTTCTTATCCAGTTGTATTTGCCCAGTGTACATGTAATTTAAAAAGGCAGAGGAATATACCTCGCGGATCCGAGCAACTGACTCACCACAAGGACTTTCTCACAAATCCATTCCCCATACTTGTTACACCGCGCCCAATGCTTTGCTGCCCCACTCAGGGTGGAAGCAGGGGTCACCTTTGACTTATCTTCCAGCGTGAAACCGATCTCTGTCTGAAAAATGGAGTCCAAAGCTGGTGTGCCCGGGGATGGCCCTGCCAAAGATGGCACGATGGGCATAAAATTCCTTGCCCTGCACATGGAGAACCACATCGCAGTACTTTTCCCGTTCTCGGAATTTTTTAAAAAACGCCAACAACTCGGTTCCTCTAGCAGTTTCTGTCACCTCAACTGGATTATTGTTGAGCTGCTGGGGTTGTTGCTGGACACCTTGGATTTGGTTAACTAACTGTTGAGTGGGGTTCGCAGCCTGGGCAGCAGGCTGCGAAATTAAAGTTCCTCCAGGTAACATTTGGGCGACTTGACCTTGCTGTAATTGTTGCAATTGTTGTTGAGCAGAGAGTTGGGCACCCGGTTCTCCAGTAAGGGCTACCACCTCTCTATTCATTTTTTGGATACATTTATCTCTTTAATTAACAGGCTGTCATTTGAACATTTTTACTTTGTCAGTGGCTGTCAATGCACCTGGTTGAGAAAGAAAAGCAAAACATACTGATTTATTCACAATATCACAAAGAATTAAATATCTTAGCATAAAATTCTTCATGATTGTACAAAGCAATTTATTCAAAGCCACATTAACTCCTCTTACCTTATCAAAAGTCAAGTCAGGAGACGGATAAATAGCTTTTGTACTTTTGTTTAGTTCTACCAGAGCGCCCGTTGACTGACGCATTTGCAAGGGAGGCCCGTATAATTTACAAGAATAGTTGGCCGTCCTGTCCACTATTCCGTCCGTCTGTGCTCATGAAGGACATTTTCTGTGGTTATTTGCAATACCTTGGGTGCAACAACGACCAAGGACTCTTCCGTGAACTCAACAACTACGGCGGGGGAGCGGCATTCCCACGATCGACAAGCAGGGATTCTGGGTGATTGTCCGCCTCACCAGCTCCGAAGTGCCTATTCAACCGCGGTGTCGATCTCTCAGTATCCACGCGAGCGGATATCACAAATGTTCCAAGGGAAAAGCATCGTCGTCTGAAAAATAAAATGGTGTCGTGAAGTTCTGAATCCGTCTCCTCATAAAGAACTACGTACTTCTGGTAGACATTACAAACCTAAAACGGTTGGGGGCCGCCCAGACACCATGATTGCGAGTTGTGCGTCCAGCTATGGTTTAGTCCCTCTTTATATGAAAATGCCATTGATCCATGGAGGATCATATGCATTCTTTTATGCTATAGGTTCCTTGTCGCTAAAAGATATTCGTCGCTGCTAAGATAAGTAATATTAACCAGAGTTAATCTGATCAGCTCCCAGATATAGCATTAAGTCATCCAACTCTTTGAGAAATACCGGGATTTCATAGCCCCTAGAAGCCCCCGAAAACCCCTCCAGGAGTATTACATATTCAGTCCATAAATTACATGGGAATACATAAAATCATTTTCAGTGTGGTCAGAGACCTTCCCAAAACGTTGTATCATCAAATTGTAGGCATCTCTCAAAATTCCATGTTTTTTAAAACGGTACTAAAATCTTCCAATTATATAGTTTTTATTGATATCATTTAAATGTTATATGAAATGTTTAATTTCCTACAGTTTAGTATGACAATAATTATTATGAATGTTAGAGTTAGTAATGTTATTCAATTCTGACTCTTTTAATAGCATTAGTAATCTTCGTCAAATTCTTCCTCCTCCGTTTCACCTTCCGTTGTAGTGGGTTGCTGTACAGGTGTGCCCAATATAAAGTTAATTGTTATATGATGTCATTCATGTCATACAGCTTTAGCTATGAAGTAATTTTAGATTTATGAAATGAACCTGGTTCGTGTAAGCTGATTCTTCCTCTTCTTCACCTTCACTCACTCCACCTTCAACTTCTCCTATGGCGTCAATGCCAGCTTCGTCAGCCCCTTCTTCTTCTTCACCCAGAAGTTCTTCCGCAGCGTCGGAATGCCTATTGCTGCCGCCACTACGACGGTTACTGGATCGCCGCTTCTCATCTCCGGGGGCACCTTTTATGTCGACATTCTCAGCGCATTCAGTCTCATTTCCAAGACACTCTTTCCATTTGTCACTGATACTGATACCGTGACCTTTGAACACGTGCCTATGAATAGTAGATTCTTGCACTCATTATGTGTTTTTTATGAAAAACTATCGTTTCTTTGCTTTGTTGTAATCTTACAAGTTTTCTGCAATGATAGCTTGAATATCTAAAGGCTCAAGCTGAGGGGCAATACTCTCCACAACACTTTTAAACTCCTCAATCGTGCTGACAGTAATCTTGGAGAAAGTCCTTGGAAGTATGATATCATCCGGCCAACGAATTTTAGCCAGAGGCAACTGACAAACGCCGGATCCCGTATATATTTCTCCGAGTTGGTGAGTCCTTGCGAGGATTTTGGCTTGGCGAATCTCTTCATCTTCATCCTTTGATGATCTTTTGAAGCTGTCTTGATCCAACTAAATAAATCATCAAATGAAATTACTCTTAATTGAATGATTGATTTCACGTTACCCCAAGGTTTGGTTTTGTTTGCCAAGCTTACATCTTCTTCTCCACTAATTTCTACTTCAGGCATCGGTGTTTCAGGAATAGGTGGAGGAGGAACTGTTTCATCCGGATACTTTGTGATTAACTTTGTCACTTGCATTACTCTCCAGACTGGAGACACCGGGATTGGATTGGCTTCTTGAGATTCCAACTCAATATTGATGAACTCTTTGAGCTTTTGATTGACTTTAATTTCCACCTCATCTTCAAGGTTCTTTTGATCTGCAGCTGCGGTTTTGTCATCTGGATTAACTGGAGAAGTTACTGGTAGCTCGGCCCCTTCGCCAGGATCTCCTTCTGGCCGAAGACTGAACGCTCCCTAATAATACCAACGACTGAATTAACAATGGCCCCAAAAACTACACCAAAATTATTCATGTTACCATAATACCATAGCCATAGTCATCCTAGTATTTTTCTCGACTTCCAAAGGATTCATTGGTGGCAGTCCTGCTCTCATCATTACGACTTGTTGTCCACCTTCTTTATACTTTTCCACCGCAGGTGGCTGCAACTTTACAATCGTGTATCGTCCATGTTGTTCCACGCCTAATTCGGGGAATACATAAACTCCAGGACCTCGGGGCTAAATGATACATAATTTTTGTTGAGTTTTGTTTCGTTGTTAGTTAAGTAGATAGGCTAACTAATGCTTCAAGATTTTTAATATCTTACAACATCGTTGTACCAGTTCCCGATAAATCTATGCTCGGCCCTGATAAGCATCCCCTTTCCATGTCGTAAGCCTAGCAGCCAACTCCCAACAAACTTCTCATTGTTGGATTTGGTTCTGTAAATGCCTCTCCCATTCTTAACTCCCATGTACCACCAACCTTCGTACTCATCTCCGTTGCTATAAACGTAAACGCCCCAGCCATGTATTACTCCTCTATGCCAGTTACCAGTGTATTGACTACCGTCTGGAAAGTACCTTTTGGGATAGATAAGATGAACTTGGGAATACAATTATCAGACAAAATGTGGTATTGTAAAAATGAGTGCTTTTTACATTGTTCCCCATCCTTGTTTAGTTCCATTAACCCAGTCACCTCCATACCGAGCCCCGTTTCCGTTCTTGTAACGGTAGACCCCTAAGCCATAACGCTTTCCACGGAAGTAGCAACCTAAATAGAGATCACCATTTGGAAGCACTGCTCGACCACGGCCGTGACGCTCATTTTTGTCATTTCGACCTCCGTAATACTCCTGAGTTCAATGGAATTATAAATTGAATTTATATATGGAATGGAATATAGAAAAAATATAGCTTGAGCAAAGGTTGGGTTTAGTACCCCGATTGGGTTGTATTGAACAAGTCCTCCTTCCCCTCCGTCTTCACCGTCATACTCATCAGCTTCACTACGTTCATCCATGTTGTACTTTGGCTTCTCAGGTTATCAAAAATGATCACAAGTATTTTATGGCGAAGAATGACAAATCTCCAAATGCATTTTTCAATGCCTACCAATTCCAGCAATAGGTTCTCCCAATGATAATACATCCATGGGTTCTCCAGTTTTTTCGAAAGAAAGGGATAAGATAAGCGATCTGTCCGTTTGCTGTCCCGATAGCAACACTTCCTGCAGGGGTCTGAATTTTTGTGCCTGGCAAAGCCAATAGTAACCTATGATAGTAACATGCAAAAGCAGGTGAAATTTACAAAGGAAGTACGCTTATGAAAAAAGTTTCAGAGACACGTTATTTATCAAACAGTGCTTTCAGGTTACGCTTTTGATTTAAATACCCTATTGGTTTAATGGTTCAGAACCAGAAAGTTGCTCTAGCACATACATATATTTATAATAAAATGCTCTAAGTCCGTGCTCTAGCATGTGTATTAAAATGATGTGATTGATGTCTTAGCATAGCTGTTTCTATTCAATATTTCATGCAAAAATATCGCTAGACCACAGTCGAGATTTTAAAACATTACACATATTACGTAGACTAAATGAAGTAGAAAGATCTAGTTTATGAAAATAAAAAATTCCACAAAATCATGTAAAAGTTAACTTCAAATATTTATTGTATCAACACGCATTCATCATTCACAACTAGCCACAAACACTACGACCACTTATTATTAATTTATTAAATGGTCCAAGCACAAACATCAACTTTGTATTCAATATTGTAAAAACTTCCATCTTATCTTATCAACTCAAAGTAAAAACGCTTCTTGACAAACATCTAACATTAACAATGTATCATATATCGTATAAATTACTGTGAAAATAAATCTTGGTAAATGCAATTACACACAGAATTCAGAGATATTTAAAACACAGATCCAAATTTTAAAATGAGAACATTTCTGAAGCAGCATCAACACTCTAAGGTGAAGCTTCTTCCATTCTGCCATTTTGTCCATCTTCTTTCTGTTGCTCCTTCTCCTGTTGTTGAGTTACTGCAGGCTTTCCAGTAAAATTGATTGGAACAGCTCGTTCAGTCAGCTTTTGCTCAATCATTCTTGGCGCAGACATGAACAGAACGCCATCAGAGCTGAGATTGCAGGTGATGGTTTCCGGTTTCACATCCTCAGGGAGTTTGTAGCGCCGCACAAAGTGTCTGGAAATGTACCCATGCTCATCTTGCTTTTCCTCATGTTTTCCCTCGACCACCAAACAGTTTTCAACCATTTTCACATCCAACTCCTCAGGGGCGAATTGCTGGACATCCATTTTAATTTCAAATCTGTCTTTCTTTTCCTCTGCCCGTTGGGATGCCAAAGATTGCACCAGTCTTGGTTGACGGTTGGCCAACTCCAGCATGTGGTTTAAAGTGCTGACAGTTTCCAAAGCTGGGCGCACAAAGTCATTCCATTCATCAGCGTGGTGGTGGTGGTGACGATGGGTATGCTGAGGGCGGCGATAGAATGGGTGAACCCATCCCAATGGTTCTCGCTCAAATGTGAAAATCATTTTGCTCTTTTTTATTGTGCAAAGGGACTATAAATCTGGAAAGATAAGAAAAATCTCATTTAGGTTATGTTATGATTAAATCTCAATTATATTCTTATTTTTAAACTGTGATTCCAATTTTCAATGAAATGGGGATTATCAAGAGCTTGCTTACCTTTGACTTTTAAACACCTGCAGTAATTAGCAGTTTTGTTGTTTCAATGTTTTTTCTTATGACGAAAAGTGTCAGATCTTCACAGAAAAATGGGAATTTTGTGTTGTAAGTACTTTTGTATAACTTTTTTACGCTCAAGTAACTCTGTAGCGGATGGTTTAGGAGTTGTTAGAATGAGATTTTCTGATCACTTTGGTTTGAGTAGTGGATATTTTCAAGATCGCTTTCCGAACTGAACTGACGATATTGGTGAAAACGCACGGTTTATATAGTAGAAAGCAATTCTTCATAGAACTTGCATGGACGCTCTGGTATTATCTGGAATCTTATGAAATGTTCTCAACTCACCCCGTCACTTCCTATACTTACAAGATGGCTCGGGAAAGTTCTTGTGTATTCTTTAGTGTATACGCAATCCAAGTTCATATATTTGACTCCTATACAGTCAAATTGACTGAGTCAATAGTATACTATATGTTGAGCTTGTATGGATCACATACAATTTATACATATGTAAAAATACACAGAAAGAAACAGCTCAAAGGCTGTGACCGTACTACCGTCTACGCTTGCTACACTATAGACGGGATGGGGCAACTTAATACATATACCTAATGTTTGATAATAGTTGAGCATAAGCAAAAACTTTGGTAAAAAGGTAAAGACTACTATAACTTTGAACGTAGATGTTCCTCTGTAAACTATAAACCATTCGCGTCTAAAATTGAAACATTCTTCTCTGTGGATTTTACCAAGAAAGTTCTAATACTTTCTTCATGATACTAGAAGCACTGCAACATTTGATAATATGGATAAAATGATAATAGCACACCCATAAAAAAATTCAGGATTAATCCCAATGAACTTCAATAAAAGACGCTATAATTGTTATTGGGGCAAAAAATGTATTTTATTATCAGTTATGTGCTAGCTACCAAATTGTTAAGAATATTCATTTTTAAATACTAGTAATTAGATTATATTCCAATGGATTTTTTCTTTCGTTGTTTACCAGCTTCTAACAAATCATCCAATTCCAATTTCTTCGTCTCACAAACGCAATGCAAATCCTCGGGATTTTCTGAAGTTAGCTCAACAATGTGTGGTGACATTCCACAATGATAACCACGAAGGCCAGCAAAGTAAAATTTGCTCCTGGGAACGGTCGTATGAATACTGCGCATTGTTTGAGCCTCCTGTGACTTTCTTGAATATGTCTGACTCTGCGCAGTTTTCTTCAGAGCTTGCCAATGCGTTTGAGTTCCATGGGTGCGACATTTGTGAATTTTTGACTAAAAATTACGCATATCATCAAAAATGAATTGTCTCCTTTTAAAATATCTGTTTGAATGTATGCTTGAAATGCATTTTCCTAACCAAAATGATGCCTCGTCGACGCAACTCCCATTCATTCCATGTGTATGCCTCAACGAGATTCATTGGCACAGGGTGAGTTTCAGATTGGGTCCCTGAGCTCTTTGATACCAGCACATTTGAATACTTGCGTGATCGATCAGCTCTGCAAATGAGTTCATTCCAAATACATACGTAGCGTACATTTGTTATGGAAAATAGTGTCATGTCATATATTAACTAACTCAGTTATGCTTGTAATATCATAAGCCTCCGACTCCACATTTAACAAAATGATCAACTCTGGCCAGCGCCGAGCAATGGCAACAGCTTTCCTCACAAAACTTCCAGGATCTCTTGGAAATTCAATTGCTGCCTTGAGAGATGCCAACATGAAATTCATATTTTTCCAAGTGAATATTCCCAAGTTCGGGTTTGCAAGCAAAAGCATTCCAGAGCCGCGGACGAGTGAATAAACGCAAAATCCGGAGAACTGAGAAAAACGAACTTATCAGCTTATAATTAACCTGTGAATTTGCATTCAACCTAATGCCATTTCTAGTAACCTTGTTGGTATATGTCGATAATATTTACTTACATTCGTATTTAATGGATCCACATCAGGCCTATAGTCCATTCTTTTAGCCACCGCATATTTATCCAGTGGTACTCTGGAAGATGGAAACTCAAAAAATTCCTGAATGGTAGGGATTTGTATCTTTTGACTTGCCAATAGCTTATCCATAAATTCGTCCATCAAAATCAAGTCCTTGTCGGACATTTGCAACAGCTCAGTGGTGAGCTTTGACACGGTGGTGACAAATACATTCGAGTCTACCAGATTTTGCCAGGATTCACACAATTCCATGAATCTTGGCTAAGAAAACCATAAAACGCTGTAGTTCTGACAAAATTATCAGTTAGGACATTTGACATTTTATATGCTGTTGGTTTATGAACTTACATACACAGTTGAGTTTGGAATACCACTATTTTTGTCTTTGTGTAATTCAGCTATAATTTCCTTGTGGTGGGTGGCCATTTCATCGATAGAACTTTTTTCTCTTTCCAGCTCATTTAAAAGTTCTCTTGAATTTCACGAGTGAATAGGAGTTTAAACAATAAGAAATCAAAAGGTATGTATAAATACTACATACATATTTGTATACATATGCCAATAAAATGCTTTTTCATACTTGATGTAGATGAGTAGTTGATGTACCATCGTAAGGGCTTGTCGAGACTTTACCATTTCAAGGCTGAGCTCTCGTCGACCAGCTCGTATTGCAAAGTGTCTGAGAAAGTACCGTTGGGTTGCTGTTGTATATTTAATCAGCCTCGTTGTGTTCTTTGAATTCATTTGATTCAATTGCTTTATGCCATTTTGCACTCGTACTGGCAAATTCTTAGCCACTATATGAAATTAAAAAATTATTAAATTATTTAAAATGTAAATTAATTTTGGTGAATAATATTTTTTTTTAAATTGAAGTTAATACAATCTTCAATGAATTCTCCGTAACGGTGAGAATTCTCATCTTTTTTAAACAATCGAAGACCAACTGCAATACTGATAATATGCATCAACTCTGTTTCACGGTCCTTCAGTGTCATCGATGAGAGTAGACTGATATCATCCTTTTGAAATACTTGCTCAATTGCAGCTGAAAGTGGGTTATCAAAAACAAGAAAAGTTGTACTGTAAATACAATGTACTTTCTATGTTTTTTAACTGTGTCAATAATTTTGTAAATTATACCCTGTGTCTCATTAACCACAGATTGTTCTGTATCTGGTCCCATGTTGGCAAAGTAAATTGTAACGCCGACCATTTTCGCGTAGTACAGATCATAATGGTTTAAATGTCTGGGAACGGATGCTCTCAGTTCAGTCATTAACGGAATTACCTTCTCATCAATGGCTTCACGGTATACTGAGATGACTTCATCTGCACAAATGAAAACGAGTCAGATTTTTAATTTCTACGCAAACTACCATATAATATATTTTGTATGCGTAATGTTTGCAGTGTTCCATAAAATGATGACACAGTAGCAGACAATTGCTAACCTCTCGTCATATATTTTTCTCGATAGTACAACTGAATTCGAATTACGTTCCGACTGATTTCCGTCATTCCAACAATTTTCTCAATTACAATTTTCCTCAGCCTGTCCATTTCAGAGGCTACCATTTGCTGCTTGATAAGGAATTTATTGTTCGGGTCAATAGCTGCTAATTTCACCTAAGTAGAAAGCAAGCAATATGGTAAGCCAGAAAGAATATGGCGTTCAATTGACTGCTTTAAAGTAGAAAGTTACTGCTAAAAATATTTGTACATGCATACGATATTGACTATAAACTCCCTTGGTACGTCAATTCCTTTGTGATCATTCAAGAATGTCTTCATTGTTTTGACAAAATTTACAAAATTCTCATTAAAACGGTTGTCTTCTGATAAATCAATGGCATCAGTGAAATCTTCCTCCATATCGAGATCTGCGTCAGCCCCACTATGCGAGTTTAAATGTGAAGCCATAATTTTACCTGGTTTTCAAAAGTAAAGTAATATAGCCATTACAAATCGTATTTATTAATCTGCATTTACTCAACACAAAGATTAGAAGCTGCGGTTTGAACTACATTGATATGCAATTGATATGATACTTACTTGACCTTAATGGACCGTTTCTGCAAAAGTCGATAAAATGAAAATGGTCCGGAACAGTTTCTAAAGGAAGCTACGATCGTATGTCTCGTCGATTTTGTTGTACTCAATCAATAGATATAAGGTCAGAAATACGCTCAAGACGGAATTGATCCAACAATCAGTTACGCATCACATATATGGATGAAATCTCCAGCAAGATTACTTACCCATGAAAATGAGTGTCTTCCGGTATCTTTATGGTAACATAGGCATCTAGAATAGAACATAGCCTGGCGTTAGCACATTGACTGCGCATGAATATTAAAAACTGCATGCAGACTGTAGACTGTCCATGTCATGATACTAATGCATATATATGTAATATGCCCGATACCCAACCCTCAACAAAAATGCAAGTGTTATAAAAAATTTTAATCAAAGTTAGCTGCAAATAATTAAGTTGAAATATCAGATGAATAGGCTATATTAAAATATGGGCAAGGCCAAATGATAAGTGTTGCAGGCAGATGAGTTTACAAGTGGTTAGTCGTAAAACTGGATAACTATAGTTTGTTTTACGGTGGCCAAATATTTTTATTCGTATTTTCAATGTTGGAGATTACTTTTGCAAGCAAGTCTGCATATATATATTATAGCATAATAGCATTCAGGTATAGGAAACAAAGCCTCATAGTATATGCAATTGTTGCATTACAAAACATGTTTCATATTTGTACTTACAAGGAAATCATAACACGATCAGCAAACAAGTGTAAGGTTAGATTTGCAGGAATATAGATATGATAGGATCATAAGTTTATTTGCCATTTTATAAGGTAGATTCATCATTCATGAAAGCTACACTGCACCACATAGTATATCGATATTATATTCATTCGTCGTTTAGTAAAGTATATTCATGCACTCATTTTTTATGGATTCTTCATGGTTTTACTTCAGTTTATGCATCATGTAAGCTACCATAATGATAGTGGTTTTGCTGTTTCACACACAAAACCCTGCTTGAAGTCTAAAGTTTCACTTTCTGCTGCTGCTGTCAAGTCAGGCTTGGATCCGATAGGCACACATATATACAGGGTATATGCCCTCCCAGCAGTGGCAGCGGAAACACATGATTCATAACAAACCCAAATTTTTATGTCAGTAAATTTCTGTGAGAAAATTTAAAGAGAAATTTGAAACTTGTCACATATAGTGGCTTTATATATTTTAAGCCTATAGTTTAAACCTATAGATAGAGTACTTTGCATTGTCCAAACCTGAAAATTCTATCTGCTTAATTTTCTCCATTTATATGTTTTCCTAAAAGTTTATATTGGAATTAAAATGTCTCATCAAACTGGAATTAAAGGTAAATGAATTTTTCATGTTAATTTTTTTTGTTTCAATCTAGTCAAGTTTCAGCTAATGAAGCACAGTATTGGAACTATTGGAAGGTTTACCTAATAATGTCTAATGCTCACTTTAGTTGTGTTAATGTGTTGCATTTTATCCTAAAATTACAGCAAATGAAGAGCTCGTCTCATTCTTTGGGAGATGCAGGGATGGAGGTGTTCGTTTAGTGAAAATTAACATTGAGAATGGTAATTTTATTTAAAATGTGATAGTAAAGGAGATGTAATTCCAGAGTCTGCATTTGCGAGTTAAAATCAAGGATTTTATTGTTACTTTCAGAGGAGCTGTCATTAGCAGAGTACTCAGGCCCAAATAGTGACGCTTGGGAGAAAGATTATGAAAGTTTAATTCAACCAATGTTGGAAGAAAGTCAACCGTGTTACGTTTTATTTAGGTAATGATAATTGGAATTGATGACCCTTTTGCGTAAATCTAAATATAACGAGTTAGAAATAAATTTGATGTTTAATGTGGGTTTAGATTGGATTCTAAAGACAATGCTGGCTACAACTGGCTCCTTTTCACATGGTCTCCGGACAATAGTCCTGTTCGTCAAAAAATGTTATATGCTTCTACAAAGGCTACGCTGAAAAATGAGTTTGGAGCAGCTCAAATTAAGGAGGAAGTTTTCGCCACGTCATTGGTAATTTACCTTCAGGATTAAATACTGTTGATGAATTTACAGGTAGGAAATTTGTTTCATGGACTCAATTCAATTTTTTGCAGGAAGAAGCAACATGGGAAGGATACCTTAAAATAAAACGTAATAGGGATGCTCCTGTTCCATTAACAATGGCAGAAGAAGAACTCGCAGAAATCAAGCGAACCGAAGTGCATTCTGAAATAGGGATTGATACAAAACATCAGACTTTGCAGGGAGTTCT
The DNA here is from genome assembly GCA_001718145.1 of Orchesella cincta. Taxonomy (NCBI): domain Eukaryota; kingdom Metazoa; phylum Arthropoda; class Collembola; order Entomobryomorpha; family Orchesellidae; genus Orchesella; species Orchesella cincta. The sequence goes on from LJIJ01001327.1 coordinate 32,695, forward strand.
GTTTCCATTGACCAAGAATGCATATGCTGCGCTGGAGAAATTCCGGAACAAACAGCTCAATTACGTACAACTTAAAATTGGTACTGAGAAAGCTCTATCAAAATGGTTCTGTTTATATAGTTGTTGCAGTTAAAATAATTTCCAAATGATTTTCTCTGGTATTCAGAAATCGATGAAGAAGTAATTGAATTGGCTAGTACGGCGGATACCAATGTGCAAGATTTACCAAAGCGCGTTCCAGGATCCCATGCTCGTTACCATTTGTTTAATTTCCCTCATACTCATGAAGGAGACTATGTGGAAAGTTTAGGTAAGTTGGCAATCACTTATCTCAATACAATATGTAATTACCGAAAGATTATTTCAATAACAAGTATTTCTTCTGCATCTTCCAGTTTTTATTTATTCCATGCCTGGATACAATTGCAGTATTAAAGAAAGAATGCTCTACTCAAGTTGCAAAGCACCTTTGATAGCTGCAATGGAGAACCAAATAGGTCTCGTAATGGAGAAAAGGGTGAGCCCAGCTCAATATTTTAAAAAAATTCTAATTGCTGTATTCATGAAAATACTTATATGGAGTGATTCTGTTCAGATGGAAATTGATTCTGGAACGGAACTCACCGAAGATTTTCTACGTGAAGAAATCCATCCCACGAAAAGTTTAAATCGGCCAATGTTTGCAAAACCAAAGGGACCTCCCAACCGAGGTGCCAAGCGGTTAACAAAAGCAAGGGATTCAAGCGAAGCCGTATAGCAATCTTTCTTATCAAAACTTAAATGTGTATACTAGCATTTCCAAACCGGTCTTCAAAAGGTCTTCCTGTTTTCTCATCCCACCTCAAAAATACAGTGGATGCTGAACTGCCAGGAAAATATACAATTACTCAAATAAGTTATGAATTTAAAACTATTTATTATTGCAGTTGAGAGTTAGAAATGAGAATATTAAGCATAATCATTATTATTATTCAACTTTTCACATGATGATTTCTGGTTAGCTAAACTTCAACTACATGTACCGTACCTTGTGTACAATAATCTACACTGCGTCAATCTATCAATCAGTTTATCGGTCATATATAGCGTCTTTCTGTACCACGACTTGTTATTTATTCACTAGTTGCTAATAAATGCTATTTGGCTTTCATCGTATCAGTATCACTGATGTGGTTTGTGTCGTTGCATTACGTCACGTTGCATTTGTCACAACGGATTTATTAACTACTTCAGACTTTGACTCACTATTTACTTGTACTTGATCTGTCATAAGACTAGCTTTTCGAAGTTCTTCTTCTTCAGGTTTTGAAGGGCTCATTTCAGCAAGCAGCTTATCGTGAAATCTTATTAGCCCATCATCTTGCCAGTCTCTATTGATTTCATGTTGCAGATCGCGATCCCTTGCGTTCCTAATAGACTCTTTTTCATCCAGTTTTGCCATTCTGTGGTAATAATGCATATTTGCTGAATCGATTGTGGTTCCAGTAATTTTCGTAAGGCCTAAGGATCATACCTGACTGCCCCAGAAATTGATGCTTTCGGTCCTTGCGGAAATTTGTACAGAAATCCAGCGGCACCTGCCCCAGCAACCTGATCCAAAACAGCCATTTTACCCCTGTACGTTGAAACTGCGGTAGACACCATCCTGCGGGTGAAAGTACATTATTAATTATCAAAATCAGTTCCGTTTGGTCTTGAAATATAATACGAAAGGACATAATCATACTTACAAATATATTCCAGTAAATAACCCAACTCTCCACGCAATTCTAAATCCTCCAGAGAACATTCCAATAGTTACTGTATCTTGAAGCTTCCTCTGCAATAAAATAAAATATTTACGCATATTTCCTTTAGACATCCTTATCTACTCAACTACTTATCCTTATTTAATAACTCAAGTTTGTACCTTGGCTTCCAGCGACGTACTAAACCGCTCATGAGCATTACTCCGCAAAAAGTTGGAGTGAGCAATTCGTCCACGTCCAATCGCCCCCACAAAAGCACCAAGAACTGTCCCAAGCATAACTCCATGGATGACCCTCTGTAGCTCGGGAGAAAACTCGCTATATTGGCTGCAAACAGGCAAAACTAATTAGCAATAATTATTTCATGGTGAAATAATACACATTGAAAATTTACTCCAAACATAATTCACTCACTCCACCGAGAAGATAAGTTTCAAACGCTCCATTCCTGTCAACTTTTCACGGGCTTCCATTATACGTTTAATGTATACGTTCTCCAAGTCCTCTTCTTTTTGGCCACTACTCGTAGACAGACGGGACCCCATGATTACGGATGATAAGGGTCGAGTGCTAACGACGGAACGGTTAAATTTCAACAGGGCTAAACTTTCCAATTGGTAAAAGTTGTCGTCTATGACGTTACAAGAGAAAGTATGCACATGCTTTAGGTTTCCAATGAATTTCGAATATCTTCTAAACTATTCCCTTATTTTGTAGATCTCCATTATTGATTTAAATAATAATACTTTCAGCCAATTTTACAATTATTTGTTTCACAATCGTGCACATTGATGTTTCAATAGATCTCAGCCGGTCTCTTAAAACAGCCACCCACAACAAAGCTCAATGATATCCCATAAACATCGGATCAGTAGGGTATATTGGATATGAGTTGATGCATAAATCAAATGTATAATCCAGTGTGAATTCAGACAAAATAAAATTATTATTAATCAGCAACACATTACTGAATACATCAACAAAATTTCATCTCACTTCCAAAATGAACACAATGTAGACAGCTTGCTGCATTTGAAGTATAAAAAAGTCTATAAATCCTTAAAACTATCAACTATATGTCGGTCTTGATAATTAACATTAAGACTATCTTAAGAAAATCTTAATACACTTTTCTAAGTAGAGCTATTGGACCTTTGAAGATTCGTGGATTTTTTTCTCTTCTTGCGTTTAGCTTTGGGTGGAGAAAGTGATGAACAACGTCGGTTTGGGCGAATGTTTAAGTTGTCACGTAGGGATAAATTCACTCTGTTATTTTTGCAGGGAGCACATTCAAACGTATTGATGAATTCTTCAGCCTAAAAATTATAAAAGAAATTAGGACTATGAAAATCTGTCAACATATTGCGGATCTGTAAGTAAATGTAACAAATGAACTCTTACCATCTTCAAAATTGCATCATAGTATGGACTTTTCTCATACCGTTTTTGTCCAGCTTTTGCCGTTCCCTGAACCTGAAGGACATTAATGTAAGAGTCAAGTTTACTTTGATAAATTTTGATGCACAATTTTGATTAAAAAAATATTATTCCGTTGGTACCATTTCCTGGTGAGTTCCAATAACATTCTCCTTTCCAATAAAATAATATTCGCAGAGAAAGTTCAAACAGCTTCCAATTTCGAAGCGTGAAAGATCATCCGCAGGTTGAATATATTTTGCAAAGGATTCCAGGTCCGTTCTCCGGTTCACGTAGCTGTCTTTGTTGATTAGTTCCGCATTTTTGCAATCCGTAAAATGCTTTAATAACTCCTGGACCCAACATCCATAATTCTGCAATGAAGAGTTCACACCGGTATTATCTGTATACGCCATAAATCGTCCGTGGTCCACAATATCTTTATTCCAAACGCAGAGGGCGAGCAGAAAATTTTTCATTTCAAACTCCATTGGACTAAACCGTTGAAAAATTATCCAAGGGCTGTCGGAGCTGTTAATCACGTAAAATTTAATGGATTTGGTTTTTAAATTCACAAGATATCCTGCCATGTGATCCTTCGTAGCGTCCACTCCAATGATAAGCGAAGGTTGTGCCTGGGTTCCATTTAGACCGTAATCTCTGGGTTCTTTGTGTAATAAAAGCTTCTGTGCTAAATAAATAATCTTCACGTCTTTCTCCTCTTGAATATCTTGGAGATATTTGATGCCAGCTTTCATGAAAGATGCGGAAACATATCGGTCATCTAGCAGGTTGTTAGACTTTGGGAAGTCGCTATAACAGTTGCGAAGAACATTTAAAATGTCGGCACTTCCATTGTCGTATATCCTCTTATCAGCAACAAAATCGTCCTCCTCCAAATTTTGCTCTGGCAGAGGGACGCTCAAAGAATGTCTTGCACGTTTCACCTTCACGACTTCACAATCTCGCTCTTCATAAACAGAAACGGTATCATCTTGGAAGTCCAGTCTTCTTGAAACTGGAGGTCGACTACTGTGAAGCTTTGAAATGGGGGAGGAGGAAGTTGAACAAACACCATTTGCAATTGCGATGAATTCTGAAGCTGGAAGAGATTTCGACCTTCGGCGGCAACCAGCCAGCGCCAAGTCGTAAATGCTGTCAAAATGGAGTGGCAGTTCGTGGGTGAGTGGTTGTCCCAGCAGTGGCCCAAGAAGATGAAGATGTCGGCGAACAGGATGATAACGGCGGTGTACTTGACTCCAGGAGGTCATGGTCATTTCCACAAGTCCGGGTATTTATCTCAACAACAGTAACTTGGCTTACATTCACCCCAAATTCGTGTCCATTGCTGCTGTCGTTTTGGGGAAGAATTACATTCCCCATTTCTTCGTGTTGAGTATTCCTGGAATGGGACGTAGACGCCACAGGAGGTCCAGGCCCAGACGTTCTTTCATCAACAATAGACAGTTCACATGATGAAACAGAGAATCGATCAGGATCTCGCTGCTGCTGTTGACACTGAGGATTATCAACACCTCCAAAAGTATAGTCAACCTCATCTCTACCAGTAAGTGCCTCAGTGTCGTCTTCCAACTGTCTCCTCCTCCACTTCTTGTAGCAAATAGTAACAAGAAAAAAAGTGCATATAACTAACAAAATCCCTCCAAGAACGGAGGGAACTATGATACCCAGAAGTGGGAGTAAATCCATCACATCCTGGTAATAAAAACTGATGGAATATTTTTTATAAATTTAGTCTACCATGAAAGAACTGGATGAAATTAAACCACAAAGGAGATGACGAAAATTGTCACGTTCAATATCAAAGTAAACTGTTTGCTGCTTTCTAAATCTGCGTGAGTAGTGATTGATCTAAACCAAACAATCAAAACTGCACGACATTCATCATTTCGCAAAGGCGAACACAACACATATTAGTCATTAGACAGTCGGGTTGAGTGTATATATTCTATCAATCACTTTTGCATTTATTGCTCATCAGATAAGATAATTCAAATCCCGAAACAACAACGAATGAAATGAACTTGACTTGAACTTTCATTTCGTTTTGATTCCCATTTTTTCATCCGTAGTTTGAATAGCAGTTTGAAGTGCATTTTTTTATTCTGTTTTGCTGACTTTTATTTCACAAATTTAACCTTTCACAAAATACATTTTTAATTGTTGCATTACATCGTTTTAAATTATTAAAAGCTTTTAATTAACATGATTTTGTAGATTGGGTGTATATAATTGATTCGGTATGAATATGCTAATGAAAATACACACGGTTATCTAATCCTTATCGCTCAACCACAATAACCTGTTATCATATAATAATACACTGGTGTATGCCTGCAATGCAATTTGAGTTTGCTGTAATTGACGTACTTTAGGTAGAAATAACAGAATGCGATTTTACTTATCAGGTTGATGAAGGGGGATAGTTGTTTCCTCATATTTAAAGCACAAATTTACATTCCAATTACTTAAATACGCCGTTAATGTAAACTGATCAAATTTGCTATAAATTTGAACTGTTCATAGAATTAATTTAGCGCATGATAGTAATTATCATACACTCGTTGCATTATGTTAGGGTTATTGAACTAACAATAACCTGACAGTATAGGAGTTCACACGGAATGCATATTTTTGCAACAAGTAGCAACGTCTATTTGCAAATTTAAAATCTGCACAAACGTTGTGCTTGACAGAACGAAAGGAAAGGAGCAGACGTAACTATTCATGTGTAACAATTAGGCATTTTGCTACCTGTGCTTGAAAGCGTGGTGCATACATAATATAGGCAAAAATTAAGTTCCTACTGTAAATTTCCCGACTTTAAGTATCTATAATTCTGTAAATTAAAAATTTGATCTCATTCTATTAAAGTAAGTCCAGTTTAAATATTAATGGGGACAAGTGAAAGCAAACCCAACCAAGAGAACTAAATTTTTCCAGTTTATTTAAAAAATTTCAATAACGTTTAAATCCCTTTCCCCGATTATTTTGTCCAGCATGATGTAGCACTTGTCGTAAAGAATTGCCCGGTTTGTTCTTCTTCTTGAGAGCTGCTTTCATCTGCCTATTTCTAATCTGGGATGGCTGTGGATGAAGACCTCCCAAGAAATCGAACATGCAATTTTCACATTTCAAATTCCTCGCAAATGTTTGTGCCTGAAACGCACATAACATACATTTTAAAATCAAATAAATTTCACCAGAATGTAATCTAGGTGCATAAATTTAATCTGAATCTTTCTCACTCTTTGTGCACGTTGCCCTCGCCCCTTCCTATTCTTGGTACACACCAGTAGGATTCTACCACTGCCTTCGCGTTCTGGCCTTCTGTCGACCTTTTCTTTTCATCCCGGAGATAAAAAAGGCAAAAACTTACGCATAAAGTTTTCACTTCAATAATAACTTCTGGAAATCTCATGCAATTCACTTGAGTGATAACAACTTTTCGCTCCTCTCACGTGACGCTTCACAGGCCAGTATCCTTTTACCATTTCTTTTTCATTCCGTAACAAGTTACAGCAGCAAAATTCAATCCTTTCATTCCCATCTCGAAGAAGTTCATCGGCATGATCTATTTGCAAAATCGTTCTAGTTGCATTTCGATCACCCAAACCTGTTTACTTAACAGTTCTCCAGTCTTCACCATTCTGGGGAACTCATCCAGGGTATTCAGCTCTGATCCAAACTCGCTGTTGAGTTCATTGCATGTTTCTGGGTAATCCGAATTTCTTTATACTTGTATGCGCCTTACCCCTAAACCATACAGAACACTGAAGTTCTCATTTAAACCTCTTCAGTTGTTGCGTCCTCAATTCCAGGAATAGTTTCCATTTCCGACGCTAGTATTCCAAATTCCTTTCTTAGGTTGACACGTACCCTTGCATCATTTTCGTCTGCATCCACACTGTATAACAATCGTAGTTCTGAATGAATCACCTCTTGTTTCAATATCTGGCAGAAGTATGACATTTTCACCATTCGATTGTTTCCATACCCTCCCTTCTTTTGTATCTGGCACGTTCTTGCTGAAGACGTTGAAGAAGAGGACGGGCCGTTTTAAACGTCTGCTTGTGAAACGGCTCTGTTGAATTCTTGAACACTTGTTGCTGATGCACTCTTTAGACGCTAGTTTTTGCATATCGCCAGGATTCCTTTTCGAGCTCCGTGACACGCTGCCGAATTTTGAATCGACTTCAAACGGTATGCAAACTCGAAATACCAGGTGCCCAGGTTCTAAAGTATTCATCCAGAATTCTGAGACTATCCAAATCTCTCATCCCCTAGGTTGTTGCGTCTTTTTCTCTCGCGTCTACCACATTTAAACATCAGTGAGAGTAAATAGGGCTACGCAGTCACCGTATCACCCCATATCGCACTTTTCAAAACCTGTTCCGTGCTGACATTTGAATGATTATTGTCAGTCGAGCTCATTGACATCTTCGTTTTCTTAACAGTTCATCGCTTGGAGAAGAGAAGGGTAAAAAGTAGCTTTTACAATTTTAGTAGTATCTGACAGTGCTGTCACAATGACACCTAAAATCATCATTCGAGAAGAACACTGTTGCTTTATGCAAAGTTTAATCCTGATAAATCAAAAAAAACGCTAAACGGATACAGTTTGTCCAGAGTACTCACTGTGGCCTTTGTGTGCAATTATTAATGCGCATTTTAACTCCAACCCAATATATACGCACTAAGTGGCATTGTTGTTAATGCATTTATTGATGTGTCGGTGCGAAATGCTATGCACTAATTCGCCACAATTTAAGATTCATTGCTATTTCTCATTCCTCACACTTCCACCAAGTCTAATGCGTTGAGTGGCTAGAAACAAAACCAAAGGCACAGACTCAACTACAAGCTGCAAAGCTTAAAAACCTCAAACTTCCTCCGCCATACTTAACTAAACCCAATTAAAAGCCTACACTGATTAAACTGATATATCTGCCCTCTACATGATGATGTCCTGTCTTGTTGCTCGTGTACATCAACTATCGATTCAGTTCTTGATATAGTGATCCATCATATGTCATCTTAATGAATATCATACACCTACTCCTTGGCAGTTAAGACACGCGTATGCTAATAGTAAGCGCGCTCACTTTTTCCACTGTTTATCATGAGTATAAAATAATGTCATCAAAACTCAGTAGTCAAAGATCATATCAAATTAAATATTTGAGTTATTGCCGTTCAAACCTGGTACTACTGTGATATTGTACTCAACCCGTTCCGTCCCTGCGCATCATGTTTTTTTTTATCTTTCCTTCATAAGCACTACAAGAACTTTTCAGACATGACAAACAGTTCTGATAAAATTATCAAACGAAGCTTTAGTGACTATATGTCAAAAAAACGAGTGACATACATGTATGCAAAGCAATATGATACCAGCAAAACCTGGCTCATATAAATGGCAAGTTCACACTTCACTACCTGTTCATCATCAACGTGCGCGAACGTCGCAAATCTATGTTACAACAACATTCAGTATAGTGAAGCATGCACAAATCCATCACATTGCACTTATTATGACTCTTTCTCTTATAATGTTATTACAACTATTGTAGCTATTTTCAATACCATGATACAGCAACGGCATATAATATCGGTATACTTCTTACTTTCATGCTGGTCTTGGGGGTAAATAAATACTCTAAATTTCACTTTTATCATGTTGATGCGCATTATAACACAAATCACGCCCTTCGGAATACTTTTCCGGCACGAGGAATGATATTTTTTATTTCGCTTTTCGCCGGAGAGCACCTTCTCGCTTCCATTCTAGTCTCCCTCAACCGAGCATTGTAATCGATGCTGCGACTAGGGAGTCGCCGCTCAAACCCGGTCCTAAAATCAGCTCTTTCCGCCATCTTGTCGCTATGGATACACCTTGTCTGGCTTCTCACGAAGTATATACCTGTCATTAACTTGTGAAAACAAATGGCCAAAAATCTAATTATGCGCTTGCCTTATGTCACTTCCACGTCGGGAAACACTACATACGTCCGTCCAGTCTGACGGAATCAGTTTGGAGATATCCACGGGCATCACTGTATCAAAAGCGCCTTTCTCCGTCTAATTCAACCAGGCTCCATTTGTTCAGGCCTTCTCCTTCTAGATTATTTGGATCTGTACCTTCGTCTGTTGGTCCCATGTACACAGAGGCGTTGCTGCTGCATATTATTTCATAGCAAGGTCGTTCAATTCAATTCTAAATTTTCTAACATGCTCCCAAAGCTCGCAAAGCCTCGAGTATCTTACCCCACAGATTATGTTTATCAACAATGTTGAAAATCAACCTCCTCTCTGGGTGTCATAAAATCTCTGCTCTCGCCTTGCCTCTCTCTACGGATTGTCCTCCATGCCACGTGTGTGTCAACTTCCTAAAGGATTTTCCACGCTTGTGAGGCAATTAAACGCCTGCGATTTTGTAACGGTCGTCAAATTTAGTACTTCCATGAAGACCTCGAGTTTCTGAGCCCCATCTTTATTTTGTACCACGTCGGCCCTCCGTTTCTTTTACGGTCTGTCTGATATAACCAAGGCAAGAATTCCTCAGAGGACCATATCTCAGATCAGCCTCCCTATTGCTCACTCATCCTACGCCATTTAAACTCTCGAGTTAAATACTTGTTAATCTATGGATAATCAAACATATCCATGCTTCCGAATACTCCTTCGTACCTTTTAATTTTTTTTCGTTTAAAAACACATCTTAAAATAGCAATTCCTCTTAAACGTTGAAATCTAATTTAAGTACGCGAAATTTCATTGGTGTTCAGGTGTCTCCAGTCCGTTTCGCGCCGCCCCGCGTGTCTCTCTCTCCTGGGTAATGGTGCTGCTACCATCTCACAGAGCTGAGTACAATCCAAATTTGTCTCTCGTTTTACGACAGCGTAGCGTCTAGAATCCTCCTAAATGACCATTTATGTAACGATATTCTTATTACAAAAGCTAGACTGCCATACTGAATCTAAAACTTGATTAAAGCCGCAACATACCCACGAGATCCCGTGTTGCCCAACTGCAACGACATTCCACCGCTTCAGAGGAACGACAACGATGTGATGGCCGAATAACCGGCACTACTGCACATATATAAAAAACAGAAAAGTATCAGACATATAACTATAAAACAAATAAACTAAACAGAAAAAATGAAATCACCATCAAGACCCAAAGAATGAAAAAATGCATATGAAAATTATAATTGAACAACAAGCACAAAATACACAAATAATTTAAAAATATCCAAAAAAAAATAGAGGACCACATATAATGAATAAAGCAAAATATAAACTATAAAGAGAGAACAATATAATAATAAATACAAATATAAAAAATCCTAGACCACAGAACTATAACATAAAAAAAAAGTGGAACAAAAACAAAGAACAACAAAAAGAAAAATCAGACCATAAAATAGGAGAGACCAAAATTACCAATACAAAAAAAACAAAAAAAAAAACAAAAATAAAAACCCAAAAAAATACAAATATATTAATAATAATAAAAGAATATATAATAATAAGAAATATAAATAATGCCCTCATCAACAAATCTTAGTGTTTTATGTGTTATGCCGTACACTACATATGCACTACAATCAAATGTGCAATTTCAGATCGGTTTGTCCTTTCAAAAAAATATAAAATATAACACGAAAAAAAAATAACCACAAAACACACAAATAATAAGAGACACAATATAGAAGAAATAAGAAATAATCACATATAATATAAATTAACATAACATACACAAAAATAAACAAAAAAATAAGAACAATAAAACAGATACAAGAATAAATACAACAAACAATAACAACACAAAACATCAATAATAGAAAAAAAAAAAAAAAAATAGCAAACAAAAGAAAAAAAAAAAATAACCAAACATAAATAATAAAAACAAAAAAAGATATAAAACAACAAAACAAAAAATAAAATAAAAAAAAAAACAAAAAGAAATATAAAAAAAACAAAACAAAAAACACAAAAAAAATAACAGAAAATCAAATAAAAATAAATAAAAGAGGAAATAAAGAAATACCATAGTAGAAAATCATGATCATGAATATACAGAAATAAGTAGAAAAAAATAACTAAAAAAGATAAGAAAAGAATAAAAGAGATAATAAAATAGATGAATACATTAATACTAGAAGAGATTATGAAATAAGACAAAAAAAAAAAAAAAAAAAAAAAAAAAAAAAAAAGAAAAAAAAACAAAAAAAAAAAAAAAAAAAAAAAAAAAAAAAAGAAAAAAAAAAAAAAAAATAAAAAAAAAAAAAAAAAACAAAAAAAAAAAAGAAAAAAAAAAAAAAAGAAAAAAAAAAAAAAAAAAAAAAAAACCTTCGACAATGGAAAGTTCGTTCCGATGTGAGATAACCACCCCTCGATGCAGCTCCGAGAAATGCTGCTTTTACATCACTGTATTGAATGTCAGACCTCAATCTTTTGTAGCCACTTCCGGCATGGCAGCTACGAGATTTACGTACCAGGATTATCTGATCTCATAAATCAATCAAATGAAATATACCGTATCCTTTCATGGATACTTTCGGAGCATGTTTGGGCTGAAACAAATAAAGAGTGCTGACTTTGATGTATATCTCCTAATTCTCGTATGTATGTCCAGTTCTTTCATTATCAGTGACATGTTAAGTGGTGCATGTTGGAGCAGTATGTATAGATGTTTTTCATCTCCTTTTCTAAAAGCTATATTCAGTCTTATTAATATATTATTACTTTACAATTTTGTAGTTTTTATGTCGGTGTGTGACTACAGTCTGTAGTGAAATATTGATTTAGTCTGATCCAAATTTTTTTAGAAGAGTTAGATTATTAAGGACGAATGTAACGTTGATTAACAAAAAGTTTTAGCGATATTCCCAACCATGATGAATTGTCTTGTGCCAAATTAAAGTTAAGCATTGGTTAAAAAGTTTAAATGAAGTTCTTACAGGATAGCTGAATCCGGGTGGATAATTTTTCTCCATGAAATCAATATGTCCTTGACTTGCATCAGACTTCCAGCTCCACCAAAACCATGCGTTGATAAAAGACGGGTACTTGCGACCGTCAGACACGCCCCAATGAATAAAAATGCCAATTTTTCCCTGGTCATACCATGTCGGTAAAGATCTTGAGTCTAAACTCGGCCAGTTAGGATCATACGCTTTAGGTGAAGTACTTTCTTGTAGCGGTATTTGGCCACAGTAGGTGAAAGTGGCAAAGGAAAGTAGGAGAAATCCAATCTTATGGAATATCATTTTGAGTGAAAATATATATACCATCTTCTAAAGAACCGTGTAGTAACTGCTGGTTTGAAAATGTTTGACTGTGTTGACTTTGTACGCAAGTTTAAATTATTTGTTTCCTTTGACATCTGATAAAAACTTGTTCACACCTTATCCTTGCCAAATCCAATAGCTAATCCGTTTATCCCAGCTTATCACATCCTAATAAATTATCATGACGGGTTCACATTCAGCTTGATTTGTTTTTGTTTTTAACTCAAACCAAGATTTCATTGCCCATTTTATCACTCACTCCAACCCAGCCAAGCTAATTAATCATTAGCTCTAAAGTAGGATTTAATTGTAATATGCCCTAAAAACCACTTTCAATATAGCAAATATTTGCATGCCCTTTAAAATATTGAAATAAGGTTGCACGTGCCACCAAGGTCGTCAGAAGGTATAAATGTAAAAAATAAGAACATAGGAATCTCTTAAATATACAAAAAAAAGGCATAATTTTGAATATTGTATGTATATAAATCTGTTGCAAATTAATTTCGTTTTGCCAAAATTTAATTTATCTTTGACCCTACTAATATTTGATCAGACTAGTTTGTAATTGTCCTCCAGTCCAATATGTTGTTTGCATTATTTGTTCTACTTTATTCCTTTGAACTGATTACCTTTTGGGCCAGCTTTCACATCATATTTCATTCATACATCAAATAATAATACCCCTTGTTTGTAATAATCAAAATTCTTTTTAACATCAGAGATCCACCCATCTTGTTACGGCGGATAGATCCAGATTCATGCCTTCAACCCGCACTAATTTCACTGACGCTCCCCCATTATTTGTTTTATCTTTAAATTCCGGTGGAACTATTCCATTTGATGCTACTTTATCAAAGAGAACGAGAGAAAGTCTAGTCCAAAATAATATACAATCAAAATACATAACTATATTTAGTCATAAAAAATTAGAGTTTGGTACTATATTTGGTAGCGCTACCGAAACGGGATTACAGCTCTCGGTAGCAGCTTTATGTATACACTAATCAGCAACGGTGAATCGAGAATTCTGATTAAACTTAGATCCCGTCGCATACACATCATTGTCTGCAAAAGTAATAAAAAGTAGACGCTGAATAGTAATAATAATAAAAAATAGGCTATTTTTATCAATACTCTAAGAGAAACATTGCTAGTTATATTGCAGACATATTTATGGTCGTCTGTTGAATCACAGCAGACGGGAGAATGTGGAGGACCGAGTAATTGCAGATGCTGTAGTGCTGACGACTCTGTTGTAATGCACCAGTCAATTACACCCCATTTTGGATCCGACGGCTTGACTCGTACTAAAAAGCAAATCAAAATAGTCCGAGTTCATTCAAAGGGAAAATGTGTTGCAAAAAATAAATGTCATTTTATTTCAAGGCCAATACTTTCGCCAATATATTTATCCCGGACGCAGATGCCGTGTGATGCAACTGATCGTTCAATCCGCATATCCCAAAATCTGAGTTGAACACATTCGGGAAAGGCAAGGACAGATCGCGTTCAAGTAAATCCCGATCGCAGTATTGGAAACGTTTCACTCAAACAGCTACATTCCCGAACTCACTCTCCATTTCGCGGTTGGACATCATGCGAGCATAATCTCTCAATCTAAGTATGCGCATCGCGGAGTTGTACGCTGTTCGACAGTCTGAACTTTGATACCGCAAAACATGTACTCAGTCTGCAGTCCAGCTCCCAAACCTCTGGGTTCTCACTTCAGTCCGCATTAAGATTCGCACACCCGATACATAAGAGGGATATCAAGGAATTGCTGCTGCAATAGTTTCTTCCCCCCCCCACAAGCATTTATATCGAAGTTCGATTTTCGCCGGACGCTCACCATGCCCACCACATCTCCAGATATAATGTTGTAGTACAGAACTGCTGCCCGCATTCAGATTGATAACTGATACGGATTACCTGTATGGCCATACACTATGCTGTTCTTACGTTAACATTTTCCCGTCAGTTCGTAATACTTTTTCTTTGTAATAATCCTATTCACCGTGTCAAGCTCCCCCTATGTCTTCCGCCTCACTCTCCACCATCGCCTTTGCATCCCTCTATCCATCACGTGCTATATGTCAAGTTGTCACGTCGTACATTCACCTCCTTCAAACATCAAGCTCTGCCTTGCACATACAATTCTTAGTCCACATACTGCTATGCGTCTTAACATTATGCCGTTAAAATGGGATCTGGTATGGTCTGCTTCTTCTGATTATTTCAATTTTGAAAGCCTAACAACTGAAAGGTCTAGCCTCACCTTTCGTGTACAATCCTGATGATTTATGAAACTCATACTTAAACTATGTGTGCGCTCTTCTTACTTAGACCAGACTAGCATGCACGTACTTTACATATACATACATATCTGGACCCCTGTCAAACAATTTTGCAAGTTCCCGAAAGGAACATGAATCCGTCTTTTCATCTCCACAAGTTTATTCATCCTGCATACCAAGCAGGCTAACCCTGTACAATTGCTCATTGCCAAACCTCGAACTTCTCACAGGGAATGAAATTCGATTCTTTGAACTGAGTTCTCTCCGAGAAGCAAATCATATTCGTTTCTCCTCCCCCTTTTGACAAAAGAACTTTTCACTCAAATTTTTCAGCACAATCAATGTCGAATAGACCCTAAAAATCCTCGTCGTCTTGAATATCTCATACTTACTCTTGACACATAATCCTGTCTGCTTCCCATCCCATCAAAAAACTTTTGTCGAAGCAGTCCGGTGTGAACCTGAGAAGATGAACGCCCCGGGTCCCGCCAAACTTCAATGCTCAATCCACTAGAACAACCCTCACATCTAGTCCAGAAACTCTTACCCACAGACAGCCGCTATACTTTTCCCTGTCTTGCCTCCTCTTCCCGTGTCTGACCTAGGGTGTACACTTTTGTATCTTTCTTTGGTAACTTTTACTCCACCACTTCAGTTCCCACCTAATACCACACGGAACGAGGAAAGCGTCACTTTTTTCATTTCCACGTATTCCAATTCCATTATGCCATTTACCTCGTTCCCCGTCTTTCTTCCACTCGTTTCTTCTTCTGCCAGCTGCTGATCTCTCCCAACCAATGAAAATGGCATTTGATTCTTTCCCTTCTCCTTTGCTGGTTCTGTCTTGATGTACTGTCTCTCTGCTATCTGTTTCTGCCTTGCCGAATCCCAAAAGATTCAAGCTGCAAATCCTCGCGTGCTTTTCCTTCTCGAGCTGACTCTTCTTCTCATGTAGACAAATGTCCTCCACATCCATCCTGTCTCTCGGCCTATATTCTATTCTTTAACGTGAGCGACAAAAAGGTATGTGTGCCTACGAAGTTTGGTAACGGCATCTCTCCCCACACATATCCCCTTCACTTCCTAGCCTGACCTGGGGTTCCCGCGTCACCGCCAGATTCCACTGCGATCGGCCACTTGCAACCGACTCACACAGTTAAAAAACACCATTACTTCAGCGCTTTATGTCTTCCTGGCTTGACTACTCGCCAGCTCTTCATCCCGTCCGGCATCGAGAATATCGTAACACTCTTCCCTCAGATTGATTTTCGATTGTTCTGCGTCCTGACCTTCTGCGTTCTACATGCGTCTAGCCCTCATATCGTTGTAGTACGTTAAGTCTGAT
>LJIJ01001328.1:0-48804 GCA_001718145.1 Orchesella cincta
TGAACTCATCTCATATATAATTTTTGATGTTTAGCTTATAATACATAGTATTACCTACATTAAAATTCAATGATCATTTTCCTTAGTTTTAAACTCGCAGATACAGCATAAAAAAAGTTTACTACATCTTCTTTTTTACCAAATCGCAGTATACTTTCGATATTAACATTAGTACTCCTTATCTGTCTCATCGTTTGGAATGGAATGCAATCCATTAAAAAGTGTTTCATAGTATCCTCCGCTTTTGAGTTACATATAGTGCATGTTGATTCCACTTTAAATATATGAAAAAACCATCGTAATATAGTGAATCTACATTCATACGGGACTGTGCTGCTATAGCTAGCATCTTATGTGGTAACTTATACTTAAGGTACGTGGACGGAAATAGATTGTCATTAACTAGAGGTGAGTAAAATTTGTACCTATTTGAGGCAGAAACTCTGGATATGTCTTTTTGCCTACTGGCATCTACATATGACATTAATAAGCCCTCCGCCGATGCTAGAAACGTTTCCGAATCTACATCTCTACATAAGTAACTATAACCGTAACTATCACAAAATGATTGCATTTTAGCTACCCAATTATACCGCTCGCTTGGATTATTTTTTGCCTCCTCTCGGAGTGCTAGAAAACATTTTTTTGCATAACGTTCATCACTCATTAATTGCAATTTATTCCAATATAATAGAGCTTTTTTCATTATTTGGAGGTGCAAGGGAGGCCTTCCTGTTTCCAATCGGAGTATATAATCTGGAATGAATTTGCTCACCCCTAACACTCTTCTAATAAATTTAGATTGCATTTTCTCTAAACTTTCTCCCTTGTCTAGTGCCCATATTTGACTGCAATAAGAGCAGTACTTGTTACAATAGAATCAAAAAGCCTAATTTTACTCTCCCAACTACACGCTTTTCCTTTTGTGATTATTTTCCAAACATTTGAAAACGCAGTGATACCCCTTTCGAAAAGCTTCTTCTGCTTTTGTAAACAGACCAGATGAGGAAAATTCAACACCTAGATAAGTATAGGTTGGCACGACTTCAATTGTATCATTTCCGTATTTAAAGGTGGGGATATTCCCGATTTTTCCACCCTTCCTAAATACAACGACTTTAGTTTTATCAACGTTTACTTTTAAATCCAGCCGATCAAAATACTCTTTGAGTATATTAATTTTTTGTTGGAGCTCACCAGGGGTTGAAGCTAATATTACCATGTCGTCAGCAAACAGGAGGATTTGCATATCAAATTTATGACTTATCTTCACTCCAAAAATACCTGCAGTGCGTAGGTACGACTCAATATCTGCAATATATAAATTGAATAGCAATGGGCTAAGTACTTCACCCTGGGCTAACCCCTCTGTAATTTCAATTTGATTTGTGAGTCCGTTTTCAGTTTTTATGCTGGTTTTCAAGTTGCTGTAAAAGAAACTCAAAATTCGTATGATTTTACCAGACACTCCAAGCCACATTAATTTTTCCCATAACTTTTCGTGTGGTATGGAAGGAAATGCCCTTGCAAAATCAACAAAAAGTGCATACACACGTTTCTTCTTTTTGCTAACATTAAGCTGTATTGCTGAGTTTAAGCAGAAAATTTGGTCTTCACACCCTCTTCCTGCCCTAAATCCCCCTTGTGCTTCCGGCAATAAACCGTTTTCATCAGCCCATTTAACTAATCTTTGTTGGATTATTAACGTGAATAATTTAAGGATATGGTTGAGCAAGGAAATCGGTCGGTAGTTTACTGGATCATTTGGATCCCCCTTTTTATACAGCATTGTTGTAATTGAGTTACCCCATTCTGTTGGCATTCATTCAGAACACATTATTTGGTTAAATATTTGTAATAACCACCCTTTACCCTCTTGTGGTAAGTGTTTAAAAAATTCGTTAGAAATCCCATCTGGTCCAGCGGCTTTATTTATCGGGCATTTATGTAATGCTCTATCCAACTCCTCAATCGTCATTTCTTTATCAAGGTCTTCACACTCATTACCATCATACTTATTGACACATATTTGCCGCTTAGGTAGTATGCTTTCGTAAAAGCTTACCCACGTTGACTCCGGAATAATATTGGGAGTATATTTTTGGCCTCGAAATGATTTAACGGCTTTCCAAAAGTCTTTAGAATTCCGACAATTATTAATGTCGTCTTGCAATTGCAAATTATATTGCCTTTTTTTACTACGAAGTAAAGTTGTGTATTTAGATTTTGAATTAGCATAATGTTTCCAATTTTGCGAGCCACCCTCTATTTTCGCTATTTGATACATGTGTTTTACTTTCAGTCGTGCTTCTTTGCATTCTGAGTCAAACCAAGGTTTGTTAACTCGTTTCGCCCCACCGCAACTTTTTACCATTCTGCATTTTCTAGCTGCACTCACAATAATATCAGTTAGCTGTTCATAGCTTATATTTCCGTTGAAGTTTTATACAATCATCAATTTCTTTTGAGTACTCTGCATGTTTTTCTTTCCACACTAGTTTTCAGTAGGTTGTGGACATAAGATCTACGATGACATAACATCAATCAGGAGATGGATGTATCATTACGAGGTTTTGCATAAAATACTAACAGGCCAAAGAGACACGAGCAAGTTGGATTTGAACAAAACATGTTGCTACCTAAAGTACCTGGTTATGTTGACAAAAGTAGCAAAGTATGTACTCCACTTATACGCACGGTGGCGGACTTAAGAGCGTATGGATGATTAACTTAATAATTCCATACACTTCCCCAGGTTCATACTACTACACACATCATGATGTTCATCATGAAAAGTTTCATTTCAATTTAGTAGTTCACATTGAAGTGAATCAATGCATGAGTAAGTACAACGAATGGAATTTATCAGTACAAAATGTATCGTATTATGAAGCGTATGTAAGTGAATTCAATACAATGGAATAAGATTGCCAGCTTACTAGAGCTATATGACAAGTACCAAAACCAAAAACCACCTTCATTTCCATATATTACTTGATCTAATGAGGAGATGATACATGTGAGCTTTTGAGGTTTGGTTTAGAATAAAAGCATTTAAGCGAGGATGATTGCATCCCAAAGGGATCTTTATTGAACGACAACCAAGGGAAATGTGAAGCGTTTTAGATCACACTTGCACGTGTCAATCCACTACCTTTTGAGATGAGACAGTGCATAGAGTCTTCTAACGATAATTTTCATGCATACCAAAACCGTATATTTTAAAATTGAAGAAAATTATATGAACTATTTAACATGGATTGAGTTTAATTGTTCTATGGTTTGATAGAATTGACGTTAAAAATGCTTATTACTGAACCTACAAGAGAAGAAAAGCCGTGTAAATGCTTGCAAAACTTTCTTTCGATAGAAAGCTGGAAGTAAATTGCTGTTATATACTACACATGCCGAGCTTTCTCAGCATCATGCCGTACTCTGTTCTGCAGATGCTAGATCTCCATCTCTACTGGTGAAACTCAGACTTACTCTTCTTATCCAGCTTCGTGCTACAGGAAGACTGCATGAAAACCGATCAATAATTCTTGCTGGATCTCCATGTGCGGGATTCCTAAACTTTGAAAAATAACACGTCAAAGCAACTGACGCAAAAGCAGGTTTACAGAAAAATTTCATGCAAACCTTTTTTATATTATAATTATTTAAGTTTCACTAAAAATGAGGTGAAAGTGGCTGTTTAGTTTGAAGTGAAACAACTTTCTTGTTCAAACTTACATTTAGAGACTGGTTTTATCTGGAAGCTATTAACTTGGTAAGATTGTTCTCAAATTTAATATTGCATTATTTGTCAATTTTTCTCATTCCCAATGTCACTTGTACAATGGAGCTAATCATCGCACGTGCTAAACAGAAAACAGAGCCATAATATATGTTCTACTGTGTTAAGCATCTGTCACCTCTACTTTGCTTTCACAAAAGGTGGCAAAATTATCCCTTAAGTTGTAATAACAGACCATTACTCCTCATTGTTAGAAGTGTACACACCACACACTTCAGCGTTCACAATAAACCATCGGTACAGAGTACGTGCGAGCTCACAATGACAAAATAAAAGACGAGTATAAATACAAATATAAAAGTCCATTTTGGAGAGCCTTTTTCTATCCCTACCAGCCAAAGCCCTCAACTGGGCAAGGTGCATTATAAAAACAAAGGATGAAAAGAGGAGAAAGCAACTTGAGACCGAACATGTTGAACATGCCCCATAAACATCCCTAATAGCAGGACAACCACTACTGAATAATGATCAAAGGACAAGAACAAAATCCCTAAATCTGTCATTCTTTCTAATAATACATTTTTTGTTGACATATGGCACATTCCAAGTCTCTACTCTAGAGCTTTATGCTGTTGATACAGATTCAACAACAAATATAGAGCTTGTAACTCAGTACGAGGAGTACATGTAGATAATAATACAATGCAATGCGTTGTATTCGGTTACAAAGGAGACATTTCAGCAATCTCCAAAATTTATGGTTTTTCTATTACACAGCAGACCACCGACCAGTAGACAAATTGTGCATTATGGTCCATTTTTTCTCTTTACAACCTGTTTTTGTCCCTTCGTAGTAGTAGTAGTTCATAGATGGTTGTATTTTTAGATGTTTAGATGCTCAAGATAAGAATATTATTATATGGCACAAGATCCGCAAACATTTGTCATGTTACAATTCATGTTGCTTTTTCGGTATTATAATACCCTACAAAGCTTGTTCTTCTTTTCATCCATAATGATATTCTGTTTCATTTCTGGTGTCCTATTCAATTCCCATATGCCCCGTGAAGCTTTATATCATTTTTGGGACTAGTGTTTGTATCCCAAATATGCGTCGCAAGTCTGGTCATTTGAAGACGAAACAATAGAAACCTGTGTGATATTGAACATTAGCAGAAACAAGGTGGCTGACAGGTTGATGCCATTAACAGAGCAAAGGATTTGTTCGTAATCGTAATCATCACGAATTGGAAAAATCCACTGCATAAATCCATGACACAGATTATCAAATGGAAAAAGCCGGTGACCGATTCTCTTCATCGCTCAAATAGAAAATACAGGAAGAAAGGAAATAAAAATATATACATAAGGTGCTCTCCACACATTTTCACGCATAGTATCTCTCTACAAGCACTTCATCATAATATCATGCTCTTCTTCCGAGGCTACTTGGCTTGGCACTTATTGTCTCATTGGACTTCAAACGAAGAGGGATCCGAGGGGAGAAAATGAGTGAGTGATTGAGCGAGCAGTCGAGTTGAGTCGATTAAAAGGCTTTTAAGGGCCGAACTATTATACTTTTGTACCGAGATAAAGATAAAAGTATAAATATTACATGGAAGGGAGTGAATGGTAAAATCCTCTCTGAATTTACTCACTCGTTTCCCTCGATAATTTTTTCTTCACTTTTTTCATCTCTCATCCGGGTCCCCTTTGCTATTCCCCTCCACCAAACTGACTAGCACATTATTATCTATCAATACATACATACATATTATATCCCCTCTGGCTGCCCAGCAATCATTGAAGTTTGCATGAATATATATAAGACAGGCTCCGCACTTTCATGCGGGTTCACTTCATTGAATATAATACAAATTTTTACACTGGTTTCTGTGAGTACATCTGTGCTCCTTTTTTATTTATTGTTCTCTAGTTTCTGTTCACTCGACACTAACTCGGTGTAGTCATCATCGTGTCATGACTTCATTCATCTGCTCATCACCAGTTCATCATCATCTTCTCAATTTTATTCACTGGTTTGGGCCACAAAAAAATGCTACTTGTTTCTGAATGATAAATACTCGGAAATCCTATTTCATACGAATGTACATTCTATATAAATGTAAATATGAGTCCTTATTTGAAAGGCAAAAGTAAACCAAACACAAATCTACAAAAAGATGATTATCATATCTATTATGAGTCGAAATGCTTTCTGATACATGTTGAAAAAAACTACAAGTTATTTAGTGATCAAAGCGACAATACAGGGAGTATACATATGTTAAGGGACAAATCTACATGTTTCATCGAGTATAATCAGTTGACAGGCTGGAATATAATGTACATCATCAACAAGCAACTCTATATAGGGATGAATGGAGTGGGATGGGATTTCAAGTCAAGATATACTTTTTGTATGCGATTAACATCTTAGAATAATCAATGTCATGACATGGCTAAATCACAAAAGGGTCACTTGCAATCATGTAAAGGAGCTGTATGCATATGTTTATTTTGGCTAATTTGTTGATGTAAATTATTTGGGTATATCATAATTTACTGGGGGATAAAGGAAAGGACTATGTATGCCGTGCAAAACGATTTCAATTGAGAATCTACTTGATTTACAGCATATAATAATTATTCGTTTTCTCAAGAACAATTTTTATATTTTGCAGGGTTTTAGATACGCCCTTCAACTGTGATATAAAACGACCAGTCCTTTAGTCTTCTTGATTGGATCTCAAATCTCCATCACTTCATAATGGATCGCATAATTATTTGTACTATAACGACGCTTGCAATCATCACAACGCCATTTATATCAACCCTTTGTTCCGGTCACTCAAGTCCTCATCGCCCTCGAAGTCCCAGGGTGGCAGTTCACACATCAGGTTCACCAGGAAGTGGAAGTGTATATGAAAAGAAGGCAGAAGAGCATCATCACTATGTGCCCCGTCGTCCCGTTCCAGGGAGCCAAGGAGCTACAGAACCCATTTTGACTCATGACAAGCAACTGCTCCATGATAAAGAGTAAATTAAAAAACTTTATTTCATTTTTATACACTTCATCCTAATTTCGCCTGTTGCTCATTTTCATCATCTTTCGAGGAGAACATGAAATGGTGTAAATGTTTTCCGTAGTATATATAAGGCAGGGAGTGAAGATGAGCTAACGAGAAGAACTGAAAGAATATAATTTGATTTGTTCCATCTATCCAGGCATCTTAAGGAAGATCTTGGAGATTGGGTGTTTGCAGATGGAAAGGAATTAACCCCAGAGGAGATGGAATTTCATTACTTTAAGTGAGTAGTGTATATATACACGCAAGAAAGCTTAACGCGGTTTAATAATAAAAAAAAGTTGTGTGTGTACGAACCGAAAAAATGAGAAAAATGGTTGGACTGGTTAACTGCATTAAAAATCAAATTATTTACATGAATAACATTGTAAATAGAATCTCATTCCCGTATTTTTTCCATTCCCTTCTCTTTCTGTAGGATGCACGACTTTGACAATAATAGCATGCTGGATGGTCTGGAGATACTTCAAGCTATTTCGCATATACTTCCCGTGACGGATGTTGATGAGTCGGTTGATTTATCCGAGAAAAATATGGAGGGTTCTGCAGGGGAGAAAGTAGCATCACCCTCGTTGACTGGAGGAATTCCAGTGGAAAATCCAAAAAGTCGCGTAGAAGCTGAGATTAAAAGAGCCGAGTTACTTCAGCAGCGTCAAGAAGACTTTGATTATTACATTGGTAAGAAACTATCCAATTTAGTTTTTTTCATTCAGGATACCAATGTGAGAATTCTAACTTAATGGGATAACGGACTAGAGAGACGTGTTAATTTTGAAAAATGTTGTATCAATTATCACTCCTCAAGCACTGATATTGGGGTTATATGGGTTTTGCTCCATTTAAGAATTCGTGCATGTATGAAATAAAACACTGTCAGAGCGAATAATAATGTGATTGGATTTCTAGATTTAATTGATAAGGTTCTCGAAGAAGATGACTTGAACAAGGACGGCTACCTCAGCTACTTCGAGTATGTTGCCGGTCGTCGGCGCGATGAGCGAGAGGAGAAAGCAAAAGCCCAGGCTGCTGTACATTCTGCTCATACAAAACTAACCAAATGAATGATGTGGTAACGAAAAACCGAGAAACTTTCTAACAAAAAATTGCCAAATCTAGTCAAAACGTCTGTGTCTTCATTTTTTGGAAAAGAAATCATATAATGTAGTTTATTTTTAAAAACTGTTGTAGCTTTTCATGTCAATGGTTGTTTTATAAAGTGTATTATTTTGGTTATTGTTATTTGAAAGATGAAAAATTATTTACTGTTGAATCAGCAAAGGCAGAGCTTAAAAAGCGGCCTAAGCACTGTTGAAATAAATAAATGAATCAAAAGTTTAAAGAATTTACACGAAACGTAATTTGTTTTTTTTTAATTTATAAAATAAATACATATAAATGTAAATGTGTCATTTCAAACACCACGTCAATTACTACAAGTTTTTAAAACACGGAAAGTGCAAATTATTACAATAAGTACATCGGTATAACTATCGGAGGTAACATTCCCTGGTGATCTTGACATGATTCACGTGAGTACTTTTGTTTGTGCTACATAAATACTAATTATAAGCATAAAACATTAAAACATAAAATAATAAAATGAAAACAAAACCACTTTACAAACAATAATCACATAAAATGGCTGTAAAAATGAGTAAACTGCATGAAATCAAATGAGTTAGGTAATAAAATCACAATCCCCCAATAACAGTGTCGTAAAAAGCACAAACGGAAGTTGGCAATTGGTGAACAAAAGTCTTTAAAATAAGTTACATAGCTGCACGTAGTTGTTGTTTAAAAAATTAACAAAACATGTAAAAAGCTGCATCAAGAATGATAAGAACACATTATTAATTAATGATCCCTTTTAATATTTATGTGCTCCCAGTTAAAGTCCTACGTACGAAAATCTCTTAGTTCTGTATTTTGTACAAGTATTAACACAAGTCAACAGTTACGAGGAAGTAGTTTAAGGCTCTAAATCAAAGGCACTTGGTACTCATATTACGCTTAAAGTTTGCATTTCGAAAGTTTTCTTTAGATATATCTACACAGAATTAACCTGTACAGTCAGATTCACAACTTGTTTATGTACATAATATTATTATGTATTTTACAACTTCATGCATGCAAAAGTTGGCAAAATTTGGCAGTCTTTAAAATTGGAACGATGATTGACGCGTGGAGATGAAATGGTTACTTCATCTCATGACCACAAAACACTCGCTTCCATGTCATGAACGTTTTACGACTCCACACCCAAACAACCAGAGCTGACCCAAAAGCCAGATTAGCAATGTACCTGGAATGAGCAAAATTTTTTAGACAAAGGTTTCATTAGTCTGTCGACACTGTAATAATTACTTTCAAAATAAACAGAATCATCTAAACATTTCATTTCACATACCTAACAAGCAGCGCAACGAAGAGCATTTGGTTGCTCCGTCTCTGAGATCCAATTATAGGAGGCAAAACTCCAGAAGGCGACAATGGTGTAGCGATGAAATATAGAGAGCCAATGAAGACAGCAGCTGGAACTATGTATAACACTGAGAAGATTCCAATGCGCCACTAGAATAAATAAATCATTAAAATTACCAGCTACCTTATATCCAAAAAGCAAATAAACATGACTGAATGAATAGAACCGGAAATCAAATAATATTTAGCGCAGAGTCGGACATTCATCAGTTCTTGCCAAAATTTACGTTCCTTAAAAATCTAAATATTATGAGGCATACATACCATGAGTAATTCAAGTCGTGCAGCCCCTGCTCGTACAACAGCGTTGTTAAGATCTTGATGCTGATCCCACAGCAGTGATCTCTGACCACCAGTCGAAATTTTGTCCGCAGCAGATGTGACTGTAGAAGACCTTTTAATCTCCTGACGAATGCGGAAGAGAGCTAGGAAGCCGAGGGAGAAGAAGAACATTCCTATACACACTAAAACTACCAGTGGGATCATCCTAAATTGTGGAGAGAAAAGTAATAATTCAAGATTTAGTGACATATTCAGTGAAAATTCCATTCATACTGTTTTTTAAACTGTGTTGGTATTTATGTATGACTTACATAAAATATAACAGTTGTGGCGATCTCTGAATTCCCAATGCGCAAGGTCCAGCTAGTGGATCCCCTTCAACATAACCCAAAGCAACAGTGGCCATAGTCAAAAAGGCTGAGACGCCCCACGCAGTCAAATGGAAGTACAAAGAATATGTTGCAATAGCTTCGCCACCCCATTTCAAGCCAGCCGAGAGATACCATGTCAAGGACAGAAGGACCCACCTGTGAAAACACACAATATATGCATACCACATTAATATTTCAACACCCACATATTTCATAACAAGTGTTAATCTACCGACTTTCCAAAGAGTCATGAATGACTTACCAGATATGAGACGCAAAAGTGAAAAAGTAGGTAAACATGAAGAGTAGGGTGCATGACGCAGAGCCAGGTCCATACACAATGAATTTATTCTCACAACTTATCTCGGTGCCCCAAATAGCCTGTTGAAGAAATAAACAGTGAAGCGTATTAAATGCTATCCTTCATCTTTTTATCATACCGCAAAAACAATATTGAGATCACTCTCATGCTTAAAAAACAGATTATTTATCCTTTCATGATTGATTTATGTACTAAGAGTTCAGTTTTCAATCTTACCCCAATTAAGTAACAGATTGCGAGTGCCGCATAACAAACTGCCAAATGAACAATCGCTCGTTCGGGATAACTAAAGCGGGACGAGTCCAGAATTGCAGTGATGATAGTAAAAAGTGAAGAAACCAGAGTGCTAGCTGCAAAAATTCCAATTACAACGGCTGCGACATATTTTTGCTGATCAGTGAAGATGGAACATGGTGGTCCACAATCATTAAGCTGATTCCCGATTGAATGCTCTGGGGCAATCCAATCTGATGGGCAGGCGAGTTCAGTCGAAAGCTCTATAACTATAAAAAACCATCGATGGGTTTAGAAAGGGGTATTTGCCTCCTTAATAGGAGCATTTACATGAGATCATGATGATATCACCTACCAGGTTTAGCTGTCGTAATTGTCGTGCCACTCATCAACGAATATCCTGTACTAGATATATTCCAGGGTGATCCAACCGTATGATTTTTTCCTGGTACACACATTTCCGTGTCAGCCGGATACCTTGAGCAGTTAAGATTTTCTGGCCACGAAAATCCAAAGCTTTTCATGAGATGCTCACAACCTAAGCGAGCAGTTTCACAAAGAGCTCGACAGGGTTGTAAAGCCTGGAAATTGGTAGCATCAAACAAGACATATCATTTATCAGCATAAATAATTACACACTTGAGTCGCTAACAATCCGATGAGCCACACAAAAAAGTACTGACAGAGGAAGCCAAACCAAACCACATCTTCGGGCTTTGCCCTACCCATTAAACTGAGAGGGGATGATGCTTTAGTTATGACCACGAACCTAATGTCTACCTGCCAATGCCAACCCTCTCTTGGCTAACGAACATTGTATGCACACAAAAAATCATTAATCTTCGCAGCTGCTAATGCAAATGACGATAATATGATGATCATCTTTTACTTGTATCCTTCCTTTCCATCCTCCTCAATAAAAAATTGATATTTGTCTCTGTGCATCATAGTATCTCTGCTCTGCAATTGATTTTTTTTCCTGTTGTGGTAAATAATGCTAATGGTAGTTGCAACGTTCCAACCTTAAAGGAAGCCATTATTACTTGACGGGGTGGCAAGCTTGTAAAACTACTGATTAAGTTATGACATGACAGCGTGTGAAGACACGAACGACTATGGTTGGACTCTGTATAATACGAATATGATTGTGATTTGATTGTAGAGACTGTATCAAAATTGTAGCTTCGAATCGCATCAAACCAGTTTCAGCCTTTCTTCACTGTAATCAAAGTCCCTATCGAGTGGAATAAAAAGTTTACCTGATGATAAGAAAAACGGCATGTTTTGTGCCAACAATGAGATACAATACAGCGTGACTGTTGTTATATATGATGTTGATTGTAAGTGTCGGAAGATTGACAGAATATTTTGAGTGCATTTTTCCTCCTCTTTTGAGTTTCCATCTTGAAAATTATGAGAAAAATGCTACTACTGCTGCTACTGTTTTGTCAAGCAAAAGAGGTTTGGATTTCTTGGATTGACTTAATAATACGGTGGTTTGGCATAAAAGTTCATTTTTATCTCGGACTAATCTAGTTGTTTATATTTGTTATTTTTTCATAATTACAATAATATAACCGTATCCTCATTTATATCCATTTGGCTTAGACTACTGACTTCCGTTTATTTTCCCTTTTCTAAAGTTTTCTTGCAAGGTAATAATATCCTCCCTTGATGATGATGAGTTTATACGAGCAACATACATGAGCAATACAAAAAGTGAAAAGTAATTAAAGTTACCGTTTCAGAAACAACTTGTACTTTTGCATAATTACAGCGAAATGGCAGCCTGGCACGGCAAAAGTACATGAAAAGTCGGATATTATGTGTTTTGTACACAACTGATTTCTACAAGGTTTGCACGCTGTGTTGAACTCAATTTTTGTATTGTTGTATAATTAACTGCACTCCGGGAAGCTTGAAAGATTTCTCTCAATAAAAATTGGTAATTGGCTTTCTGTCCACTATCTTGTGTGCGCAAAGTCATTTATTTGGCTGGTACAATGTGCAGTTTTGTAACAACAAAATGAAATCTCGTTTTCTCACTCGTTTAAAATAATTTTGAACATGAAATCTCCTCTAAGTTTTATGGCCTTTGCTGCCTTACTTCACATCACATCATGATGTTAATGATTTAAGTTGAGTATATGGGGAAAATGAGATACATAATTTGGCTAACCCACACACACAGTTGTAAAAATGAGAACAGGATAAAATCAACAGTGGTCAGATTTAGATAATCTTGATTTTTATTATGCAGAAATAAATGCGTCTTTCCCGTTGCAACCGTCATCAAGATACGGTAGTTGCTGGTGATGGTTGTAAACTTGTTAACCTAGAAGTTCTGAACTGAAAGTTTATTGCTTTACTGGGGCTTCATGCTGGCCATATACCCGATTGTGAGAGCAACATGATTTAAATACAAGTTTTTGCATACTCACAGAAGGATCAAACTGCTGCTGACTTTTCTGACTTGTTCGACAAACATCTCATGCCAGAGCCACGACACGCATGATTTACCTCATCATTATGAATTTACAAACTTTTCAAAATTCACTGAGAATGGGAGGAAGATGATGATGATAACAACATGTGTGCAATGCATTTAACCTCTTCGTCTTTCAATTAAAATCATTTTTAGCGTGACTTACAATGTGAAGGTTGTTGCACCACGGGGCATACACAGAACAAAGGAAAATCTCCAGTGCTGGGCTACATCCAAGCTGCAAATAATATAATTAATTTATAAAATATAATGTGCAAGTAATTTTCATTTCAATCGTAAGTAGACAGACTTGGACATTTTTTTCGCATGTGTTGTGTAGAATGTAAATGGTGTATTATGTACAAATACATATAGCAATACTACTCATTCATTTAACAAGCAACAGGGGATAAATTTTTACTCAAAACGTAATCTTAAAAAGTGGCTATCATTACAGCAAGCATTTTGTATAATCATCGTGGTGAAGCCTTCTTTGGTGGCTCTTTAATGCTCAAAAGTCATGCAAACAAGAATGAAAGTATTCAGACACGATGGGAAAAATTACTCTCTGTAATTTTACAAGCACTCTTATGGTTTATCAGAGGTAGTTATCAACACAAACACAATGAAACGAGAAATGAAATTACTGGACATGGAAATAAGCAAGCAGTTGAATGAATGTACTCAACAAGATGACAAGATCTCTTTAGCAAATAAGCAAAATATTGAATTTCTCCTTGTTTTGACAAGTGCTCATTTTTTTACCTTAACTAAAGCATAATATGTATGAACATCATATCCAGCCTCCTCCTGGGTGGTATGTCCCAACAGATTTGGTAGAAATGTTTCATTATATGGCATATCTTTGCAGAGCGGAATAGTGATGAGTTCACAACGACCATGAGTTTTTGAACTTGCGAGGTGATGATCATGATGGACAAAGTCAATGTCTGACGCTCGCCCTGTCACCGGTGAGGAGATTGCTGAGGCAGACGTGAGTCCTCCATTTGACACGTGGACAATGATCATCACCACCCAGAAGAGCCATCTCCAAATAAGGCACATATTTCTTCGGCTTGTCATTGTTTCTGAAGTCATATTGTCCGCAGAGGTGACACAGGTAATAAATAAAAATATAAACACGGACAGAACCACAAAGTTTTTTGCTAGTATAACTCCAACCGCATTTTAAAAGGAAGACTATTTCGTTGAGTATTTAAGGTTCGGCTCCTTTTGATTTGGCACAAAAAAGTATTAAA
This sequence comes from Orchesella cincta, assembly GCA_001718145.1. Lineage (NCBI taxonomy): Eukaryota > Metazoa > Arthropoda > Collembola > Entomobryomorpha > Orchesellidae > Orchesella > Orchesella cincta. The sequence goes on from LJIJ01001328.1 coordinate 14,260, forward strand.
TCTCTTGTGAGGACATATGCCATCCATATGAAGCCACTTTATCTGTATACGCTAAAAGGCACTTTTGGAGTTTTAAGAGCGGAGACAAACTCACATCAGGTTTCAAGTGTCATTTTTCTCAACACCGTTGACATTTGTACACGAACATTACGGTGGCAAGCAACGTTGGTCGTCGTCAACTTCAGTTAATTAATACCTGTTTAGAGGACAAACGGAGGAGTTTAGCTGCCTTCAAAAAAGATTGTCACTCATTATTTGGCTTGAAATGAGTGTATCCTTGCGCGTCAGCGTTGAATATTAAACACACTACAAATAGACAGACGTCGCTCGGTCACTCGAGTAACTTACACTGCTCATTAAAAGACGTTGCCTTCGTATTCATCAACTTGTGTCACAAGTCAACTCACAGTTAGTCAAAAGGACACTTGTATGAAGGCACTGAAGTATTAGCTGCTCTAAAAGTAGTATCACGATAATTTATGCAGCTGCATGCAAGTTAACACGCTCGTTTTAACGGAGACACAAGCACACAAGACGCACCCCCATCAATTGTATTTTATCAAACCATTCATTCAGATATCCGTTGGGTTTGTCTTGTCTCTCTTCTTTCTCTCCTCAAACCACTGAGAAAAGTAACTGTTAGGACGAGTTTAGTAAAGTAGATGGTCGGAGTTTCCCCGTCACGTCCCTGGTGAACTGTTCTCAACAATGCGCCAACAATAGACGAATTAATCTGCAAAACAATCAAGTCAATTTTAACATCTGCATATGAATTCTTGCTTTATTTCGTTTAATCCAGAATGATATATTATCAGGATTTGTATATTACATTGTCTTCGACTTCAGTTGAGCACTGGTTTTAATACAATAGGCAACATGCATGCGAAAAATTGGCTATTATGAACCGATTACTTGGCACCTTCTTAAAGATTATTTCTGATTACAATGGCAAATGTCAATACCTTTTGCGCTCTGAACTCAGCATTGTATTGTTTCCATATATGTACAAAGAGATGTAGACAATAACCACGAGGGTTGATACACATTTAATATCCTATTATAAAATCCAATCGATCTGCATCAATTTGGCGTGCAATCCTGCATGACAATGAGTATTTATTTTGCTTACTTATTATAGGCATCCTAAAACCATACTAATTCTGATCATCCGAGTCTACCGAGTTAATTCAATTCATATTCATACTAATTTTTCCAACCCTGTTCCACCCATCCCATTTTCTTTTAACATCATCTCTCCGGTATGAATGAATGCACAATGATCCCATCATCATAATCAACAGTCAACAACACATCAAAATCAATTTTTGATTGCTTTCTCGAACTGCATTATGTTAATTTTTTAAATTGGATGCATAGCAAAACAGCAATATATAATGGATGAACATGGACAGCCAACAAGTTACATTGACGTCTTTGTGCAAATGAAGTCATTGGCATTGTTTAATTAATATGTATGAATGGACAAAAAAGTCGGTGATGTGATGTCAGATGGACTATAAAAGTTCAACTTTTCTCAAAGTTCAAATAAGTTTTAAGCCCTCCCCTTGTTTCTCAGTAAGCGTTTTAGCCAAACGTGCGTTGTAACATCTTCATCCTTTCTCTAGCTTATTCCACTTCAAACAATGATTCAATTTATTAAATCCGTCTTAATGTTACAATGAAAAGGTGTCTTTACGTCCATGTCATAAAGATTTTATTATACTTCTTCTTCATGACAAGCGTGCACTCAAACCTTAACTTTTTTTATCACTTGATCGGAATTCTGACAAAAAATCTGTACTCATGAAGAGAACATGCATATGCAAGTCATGTTATATTCTCTCTCACTCTGGCCAGGGATCTGCATAATTTTTTACTACAAATGAAAGAAAAGAAAATTAAGTATGCGTTATGTTTTACAATCTCAGATCCATTCTCATTCAAATTCTTGCCATTTAGCGTTTCTTTCATGTACACTCGTACTTTTTTAACGAAAACAAAACATACGCCTAGATTACTTTAGAGATCATAAAAAAGACAAGACAGCCTTGGATAGCAATATGTTTCACATGGTAAGCTGTGGTAGTGGAGTATCCAAGATTCAGTGAAAATTAAGTTGGTATTCATAAAACTATTATTCCCATACGTGCTGCCATAAAACACCAAAAAATACATGTATGCAAAAATCCTATCCTTCCCCTTCCATTTATTATGCAAATTATTTGCTGAATTCCTCGACTACTGACTGACTCTTCTTCTCTCTCCTAGTTGAAGTTTATGTGGTTGTTTGGCACGTTCCGAAAAAAATGCTGCAGGGCCGATGAGCATACTTTCTATTGATAAGTCTTAACTACCCGTTTTTTATTCGTATTGCTTGTTACCGTGAATTTGCAAGTCAGTTGCTGTCAGCGTGATTATTATTATGTGATAAATATTTTATTCGTGAGAAGCAGACCTCCCCTAATTTTAGACCGGATTGGTTTTACAGCCATTATCAAAACCATGAGCTACATGAAGGGATTTCAGTTACACATTTGATATCTGAAACGTTTTACTACTAATACTACCCCATAGAACACATGGCGATCAATCTTCTTGAAACGGATCTGTATTAAAATATTATGCACATTTAATCTGAACGCTGAGTGAGACTTAAAGCATGAAATTTGTTTTATATTTCACCAACCAATATATTGCGACAAAATATATTTATGTTGTGCATTTCAACATTTCCATACAATATTGAACAAGTTTTAAAGAATTTACCGCAATAAACGCCACAACTATTAGAGTGATCGGTGAGCAAGATAATATTATTTGGGCTATAACAATTCAGACATTTAGATTACAAAGATTTGCATAAATTTTAAGACGATACTAACACAGAAATCACCACTTTGGATCAACATGATGTTTGATGCTTTCTTCTTTTCGTTTCGTGTGCACTAATCGTGCAGCGAATTGCCTCCCCAGTCCATGAAAATGGAAGAAGCAACATTTCAGCAAAAGAGTACTTACAAGAAGGAGGCATCTTTATGGGATGTCGCCGACACTTCTTGAAAGTACACTTGGATCCATGTAATATGCATATATATTTTGTATAAATTTTTCTGGCCGAACAGCTAAATAGTTGGCTCATTCATGAAAAGTCACAATAAATTATTCACGGTACATTTCAAGATGCTGATAAAATTCTTCACCTCCTCATCAACAAGTGTTGCAAGTGCTTTTCACGTAATCTCTTTAGCTATCATTAGCCAATCCTCGAAACCTTTCAAGTCCATTAAGCATAGTCTCGTAAAACAACAATAATAATATCAATGGTTGGTTTTTTGGTTGATGATTTGAGAATAGAGCTAAATGCATTTTTTCTCTCGCTAGCGATACTGAGTTGCTGTCGTCCACGACGTGACTGAGGAGTTTTCATGATATCATGCTTTTTCTACAGACAGTTTGACGAATGAGCCTCTTGATGAATCTAAATGATGAGGTTGATAATGATGCTGATGATGAGCACTAGGAGAGAACTATATACGAACCTAAGTGAAGTTTATGAGAGAAAACATCTTCATGGAATTGCTGTATAATCGTTTGCAATTTTACTTTTTGAATGCTGTTGACTTCGAGTAGAAGATGAGTGTGAAAGCAAAAATCAATGCTTCAAAAAATAATCCACTCGTCGATCGATCTCTTAGGATTCTTGAACACGCGAGCCATGTTTTACAGGGAAACATGATGGATCGGGAAATAAAGTTTGTAGGTACTATACTGCTAAATAAAAAGGGTTCGTTCGTGCATTGTTTCAGGATGCGTCAGCGTTTCCATATTGCAAGCTAATCACAATCACGCATAATTTGGCAGAGCACCCCTTTATACGGACGAATATTCTCTCTTATGAACTTTTCTAATGCAGTCCATGTGTTTCTCCCACTAACGCCAAATTATGTATACATACAAAATTGAAAAAATAATAAACAAACGACGCATTCTTTTGGAATGATAAATTGCTTCTTTCATTAAGGTGCCTAATGAGTTCAGAGAAGACAAATGAGGTGAATACACACATGAAAACTAATAAAGCGCAGGCGCCGCTTTTTTAGGATATTGTATTCAATTGTTGAATTAAGACTGGATTGGATTATCTTCGCATGCATGTATGTCTACTTTAGTAAGACATTGAAGATTTATGTGTAAATGTAAGCTCACCTTACTTTCCTTCCTTTGTATGGAGCTTTTGTGTTGTTAGTCCATTTCTTCCACAATTCTACTTTTCCAAGAGAACAATAAAGGCACTGTTTGAAAATATAGCTGTCACAAACACTTTTGTATTAGCACTTAACCATCTTCGACTATAGTCAATGGTTCGTAAAAAACTTCACAAAAATTTAGTTCAGTTGTGGTAAACATGATTAGCTGCTCAACACATTGCTTCTTATCACAATCCAAAGTTTAGTCACGCAGGCTTGTCACGTCACATTCAACTGAGGGAATCTGAAAATTGCAACAAGAATGAAGACGATATTTTAGTTCGAATCGCATCGCTTAATGCAAGTAACATTTAGCAGTTACGCATATCCGCATTCGAAGCGTGATTTCGACAAACCATAAGCTTCGGGATGTATATTCTAGTTAGTTTTTAAAAACGTACTAATCAACAGACTGGCTAAAAAAATGTAGCTGATTTGAAAATAGTTTTAGTTTACGAATACACATGAACTAGCACAAAAATCTGTATTTTTGTAGAAAACTTGTGCTTGTGCTACCAAAGAAATTAATTCATTTTGGCAAGTCTTCTTGGTGTTCTACATACACCTGTAGATTTGCATTTACAAGCTGTATCAAAATACTTCATCAACGTAATAATTGAGGATGACATGCCACCCCCTCCAACGCACTTGCAAACTCAAACCAACCAGTCTGAGTAATTGATACGAGCCCAGCCTTCAAGCCTAATTTCACTAATGAAGTGATTCTTCTCAACTTGGATTTAAAACAAACTTGCCAACATCCAAAAATCAGTTGGCGAAATAATGGGTTACGAATAAGGCATGTCAAGTGTAAACTAAAACCGTCATACCGTCAACCACAACTAATATTAAGTCGCCTCCGTGTATAGAAATCTCCTATTAAAACCCACGAAAATATGTATTGCTACTTTTTGGATGACTTACTTTTTCATATTGCAAATGCACACTATATATTTTCGTACGATCGCTACTTGTTGCTATCTACTGCACCTACTCCTGCTTCGGGTGACCAAGAAGATGATGATATTAGCGGTTAGTTTTACTTCTTCATTTTCTTTCACTGTTCTGTTAAGCAGTGCGCACCGCACATGACTGACGGACTTTGCTGAGCAAAATAGTTAGAAACTGAACATACAAAAGAACTGAGCATGAGTTTCAACATGTAAGACACAAGACGTCAACATCATCAGCCTCATTTCTTCAGTTTAAATTAACACTTTCTATACCTAACCAAAGTCAACCTACTATAGTTTTGTTTTGAGAATATACAATAGGTAAGCAGTGGTATCATCATTACCAGCAAAATTGTATATTATATAGTTCTCATCCCTTCTAATAATCCTTTATCAGGATATTTGTGATGTGGAAAGTATACATATCATAAACAGAAAATCCCTTGCTCAGAAAATTAACGTGCTTCTAATGTCTAATGCACCATGTTCATAATAATATATATACCAGTAATACAGATGGATAAAACAGGTTGTCAAGCTTGAGACTGCAATTGCTAAAGTTGATGAACAAACTTGCTTACTTAACTTACTTCTTTTCACAGCGATAATAACAGTGAACATAGAAAAACGTCTTTACTAAAGACAAGACTTACTTTTCATCGAATTCCTTGCTTTTTATCGCAGAATATGATGATGATGATTATCATGTCCCATCGTTACTGCACAACACACTCACTCACACACGGAAAGTCAAGTTGCAATAATTATGTTATTGATACACAGACAATCCCACTGCACAAAGAAGCCTTTTCTTGATTTATGTAGCACTACCACTGCCAACTCGATTTGTCTTCTACACGGTATATTCCTAGCTACTGCCAGCAAAAACCCTTTCTGATCTGCTAGGTCCAATCCAAAGTGATCCGTTTTCTGCAAAAAATATTTGCTCTCTGCATTATATTTTTACCTCGACATATCGCTATCCTATAACTTGCACGGAGAGTTGCAAGTTGATTTTATTATGTTGTGGAATGGGAATAATGTAAGCAAATAAAAGGGAGGAAGAAAGGTATGGAGATCAAGACACAATGCTGATGGTATTCTGTGTTGTGTATGTAAGTATATGAGAAAACTTTTTTTTATATACTTTACTGAAGAAGGTAACCAAACGAAGACGGCTCTGTCTTTCTTCTCTTCTTATGTAAAGCTAATATAATAAAGATGAAAGAAGGAAATATTTTTCTTTCTCTTGAGCATGGAGGCAGGCTACATGTATTGGTAATGTAATAAAAAGATACGGCAAGCATAAACATTTTTAGTGGAGATGCTGCTATCAGTGAGTGTTGTAATTCTTTTGGTACATGGTACGGTAACATAATAAGGATTATGATTAGTAGATACATATATCCATGTACAAGCTTATACATAACACAAACGTGCATTATATTAAATGAACCTTTCATGAATGTATACATGTTGGCATATTTTATTCATACCATGCTGCTCTAGGCAATGACTGATCTGCTCTGTTCTGTTTCATGTTCATTATGTGCATATATGTATATCTATTTGTAATATAATGAGGAGACGGACGGACTGCTCACATTTTGTAAGCTTAAATTCACCCTACAGCACCATTAGTTATGTTGTTATGAGGTTGCCGCATGGTGTGTACTTGGTATACATTTCACTAACCCTAATACACCAGAGCCAGAAGACGTAGAAGAATCATTATCAAAAGCAGGAGTTCCATCATCGCATCTCACTGTTGTTAACGCCATTGCACGATAAGGCTTCACCTTTTCATTATGTCCTTATATACTGGTATTGGTATATTATAAGTACAAGTCTACTTCTCTTTTTGAAGACGATGGAAAGCCGTAATAAGCTTGACGACTCACTGTTGGAGTTTAGTTTGTGTTACTTGTTTGTAAATAGGAGATGATGAAGCAGATGAAAAGTATGAAATTGAAGCGAACAAGACCTTATATAGAGAAGTGTGCGTGGTTATGCTATAAGCTTGTTTCTTTGGAGGGGAAGAATTTTTCACGGCAAAGGACAAAAAAGAGAAGACTTGAACTCGGTTATATTACGCTTGTTAAGGAAGTATGATGTGGCTACTTTTCAAATCGTATTCAAAAAGGAGTAGAAAAAGGGATCCATTCTTTTAGAGAATGAATACGCTCAACGTTTTTCGTGGTGCTGGTTGGTGTAAGAATATGTATGCATTCTAGCAGCCAAAGCGTCTTCCTTTTCATCCAAATAATGCATATAAACTGTAGAACCTTTGTTGGAATGGTAAACTTCGTGTGAGCAGAAGAATTCTTCACACACAGAGAAAAAAATGAATGCATTCATTACATTACATGACACAAAGGATTTCTTTATGTGGCTCATCGCATCATTTAAAATATCCGTTTGTTTAGTCCCGTGTGTGCGGCTATTCGTGCTCGTTTCATCCGCTTACACTTACGTAAGGATTTTCGGATTTGTATTGTGTAAAAGGGAAGAGGAGACAGTGTTGAGCTTTACATTCTGCATTCATTTCGATTCGTAACGCACACTTGACAAAACAACAGGTCAAAAACACTACTATATACTAGCAATGTCTAGGATATCATGCAACGTGATTTTCCCATTGGAAAATTCAAACCTCAAAGGATTAATTATGGATTCCCAGTCCACAGGCCAAATAAATGATTAAAACATCATTGCAAAAATAGAAATTATGGTCTATTTTTCAATAATCAAATGAGTTACTGCTAATTTATTCTACAAGCTACATAGAATTACTCACCTCCATTTAGTCTGCTTTCAAAACACCATGAAAGAGATACACCCCGTTTCAATCCGGTTTTATCATCCCTACTCAAGAAAATTATTTTATCTCTTGTCCATCCTCTTCTTCGTCCCTTGTATACATTATAATGAAGTCTGGGTAGGCATGAGGCACACCGCAAAACTTTTAGGAGCCCTCTGTCCATTTACTCTACAAACTGCTAAGTATTCTTGTCGTAGTGGTTCATTTTTCATTTTCTGTATTCCTTACGCCTTCCTTAGCTCTTCTTCACCCTGGAGCAAATTGTAGTGAACTTGTTAAGGTTCTCACGTAAACTCTTTGTTACATTGCCTTGCTGTACACGGGTTAGGTAGACTGTTGAATAATCGGGTAGGCTTGGTAAGAAGAAGAATTTGAGCAGATAAGAAAATTGCATAATATTCATATAGGAGGTTCTGCTTAGCAGTTCACTGCAAAATAAATGACTTTTTACTTCACACGAAGACGGTATGAATATGGAATAATAAGTGTGGTGAAAAGCCGAATAAAACAAAAGAGTTTAGTTCATGCCTGCTAACCACCGTGCTCTTGTACCACCAGCGCATGAGATATATATAATAATTCATAGTACAAAAGCATGCAATTTTCAGTAGTTTGGCCAGCCTTTATTCCTACCCTTTTCTGTGACCAACAGCACACATACATATAACTAACTGGCTATAACAGCAAGCCAAATCTGTATATCAACATAAGTTTTCTTTTATAAAAGACTTAGCCCGGAGCATGCGAGCAGATGAATTCCCGAATCCAGCATGACATATTCATGTGGCATGATATGAATTGGACTTGAATTTATATGCTTTTGCAAAGTGTTTATCTCTTCGTACATTTGTCTACCTCTACAAAATAACCCCTTTGAGAGATGACAGGTAGTTTCATGCTGCTATTTCAGCATGCTCCTGAAAACATTCAACAGGTGAGAAAAACGAGGTGGGTATTGTTGAATAGGCTCCTTTGCCATCTTGCTGTTGTGTCATTTAGAAAAATCAACGCTGAAAATTATGACAGCAGCAGTTTACAAGGAAAGAGGAAGAAAGAAGGGTACATTTTCACGGGTATTTGAACAGAAAGAATCATTTTTTTTGCCTTTGTTCTTTCAGGCTGCAAAATTTAAACATAAAAATTGGAGAATGCTTGTAAAATTGGGGATAATAGGAATCATGTAACTGCGTCTCATTTTTACGTACAAGGAAGAAATCATTAAATCAGAAGGGCCAAGCCAGTGGCTACCTTCTTCACTGACTGAAGATGGGGATAAGCGCTCTGTTCACAACTTCTATGTATTACATATCGTTTGCTACGCATGCCGGTTGGCTTCCGATGATAATTGTCTGACAATTTTAGACGAAGAACATGGAATAGCTATATACTTTAAAACGAGATTACATCCAATCGTTTATACTTGCTATCCGTGCGGAACTAAATATTAATATGAATGCCCTTGCACAGCGTTACTTTATGAAAACGATGGAGGAGTGAAAATCTTGAGATTTTGATTTTGCAAAGATGCGTTAAGCCAAACTATCATCACGAAAGCTAGGTATATAATAATACAATATGATAACGATGGCCAAATGATCATATTGGTAGCAGTACGGTTTTATATTTTTGTCCGATTTGTTTACTTACATAATCATAAATATTAGTGTTTGCGAATTCACTTTAGTCAGACATCCTCGTCAGAGTAATGATTGTTCAGTTCATCCGCATAAAGGCTGCCGACAGAAAGTAATATAACCTCTCAAGCATATCCGATGAGAGTAGATCTACTCTCATCTATGAGTACTGAAACAGAATTTATAAATAATATCATCATGAATAGGACTACACTACAAGTACCATGGTCAGTATCTGCTCGACACACATGCATGCATGTTGCCTACCCGTAAAAGAAGGATTCGGCAGACTCAAACAAACTGTAGTGCAAGTTTTAATGGATCTTGGGATTTACGACATTAATTCATGCATGGTTGACTGCCTATATTGCAAAAATATAAACAAATCTCGAGTATGAAAGCCCTAAGGTACGTACTTCATTTGCTTGCTGAATGATGATCCATAGCAAAATTGATTCTTATGCGCCTTTGGCTGCATTCAAGGCAATTCAATGAAAATACTGTTTTTCAGATAAACATGTTCAGTCATTGTCCACATTACACATGTGAAAAAGAGCTTCGTATTTTTCCTAGCGTAAAATGATCATATGATATAATCGGCAAAAAACGAAAGTTTGCATTTAAAAAACAAATTTTAGTTATACTTTTTATCAAACTATAAACAAAGAGCTTACAAAATAGTAATAATAGTAAAAATCGCGATTCCATTGCTTATACATTATACACCAGATTTCATTTACTATAATCTACTCTTCCCAAATATGGATTATCTTTACATTCCATTTGATACCATTTGAGATAGTGAAGATGATCTGACACTGTTTTATCCGAGCAAAACTTTCTTTAATATATCATGAATATATGATAATGATTAAGCTAACCAGAAGATATACTATTACATATTATAATATTACAAGCAACACAAGTTCACATGATGTCATGTTGGAAAACGACTGTTTAAAATACACTTATGCGATATGACATCATAAAGCAGCAATGCAACAAGAAATAGATTTATGAACACAGCAGTTTATGAAAGTACAAAAATTAAGTACAACCAAGCACCTTGAAACTAATTATTTTAGTAGAAAATACAGTACACATAACAGGACTACGAAACGATACATGATAGGCATTATATTGATATCATCCGGAAGTTTGTTTTGTTTGGGGCAATGTGTGAATACAAGAAACCTTGCAAGCTTAGGAAGAATTTTTCCATAATATATTATTATTGAATCTCTAGTAGATGTTATATAATGTTGAAAATAATTTCTGAACTCATATTGTGCACGCACGAGGAATAAAAAAGATTGCGGTTAGCCACTAGCATCCTACAAATTACAGGTAAATATATTTGATGGCTAATTGTAAGACACAAAATGCGAGATATTTTCAGTTACAGTTTAGCAATAAAATAAAAGTAGCACCTCATCGTTGTGTTAACTCCTCGTTAAGGCGTGTACGCTACTAATTGGTATGCGATAATGCTGGGAAAACACTATTGCCAACAACACCAACACACAAATGCAAGTTATACTTGCCTTTAGCTGCTGTCAACAAACTGTAAAAATCGGGATGTGAATGTGACTGTAATTACCTGTCTTGCAACAAGTAGAATAGGAATACGCTTACGCTGCAATGGTGTTCTAAGATGGAAGCTTGAAACGAAGAAAGTGTAAGGTTTGCATTTGCATGACTCAAACAACGGATTAGCTTGCTAGGCCACTGTGCTCCTTTATCTTACGATTAATGAATGTCACTGATACTTGCTTAAATAAGGTTCATAAAAAGTGTATTTATTTATATGAAATACTTATATAAATGATAAAAAATGTCAATGATCTGTTCTGAGAAACCAAAACCACATAGTGGAATAACATTATTTTCCTCCGATGTCTAAGAAAATCTTCGCACGCCCAAGCAAGCAACCCAGCAAGTAAAAAATCTTGTTGGGAAAAGAGTTATTAATCAAAGTCTTTCAAGGCAACTCTAAATTAGTTGTTACTTAACCTGGCTTCGGAAGCAATGATGATTATGAGTACAAAGTACATGATGAGCGGAACATTAGCCACATTTTTTACATGCTTAGATGAAATGCTTGTTTGGCTCAAGTTCAACTTCAAAGGAGAATCCTGGAAAACCGGCTAAGCTACGGAACATATTTTAAATCAAGTTTCTTTGAGATAAAATCGAATGGTATAGATGATAGAATAGGTGTTGTGAAATGTTACAATAAAGCCTGGAAGCTTTAGGTGGCGTTATTTATGTAATTTTTTATCCGGAATGCCAAAACAGGATTGGTAATTAGGTCTTGCATATACTCATGAATATTCATTGTCTGCATGAGACATTACGTACAAATGAAATTGAATTGATTTTTGGTTAAACTTTGGTCACGATCCAGAATCCAGACAAACGGATTACTTTGATGGGATTTGTGAGTGAATGTCTTGAGAATCATCATGGAGTAGGCTGTTAAAGGAATGAATTTTTCCGAGATACTCTCTGAAGAACTGTTTCCCGTCTTAAACTTGCCGTCCTGTTAAGTCGTGGAGTTGGAGGCGCAGATACATTCTATAGAAAGAAAAACGTATTTCGTATTTTGTTGGTGATTGAAATTACTTATAAAAAACTACCAGAATGTATCATATTTTACCTTTTTTTGAGCCCCACTTGAAAGTGAAACGGTTCCCACCGATGCTTTAGACGCTGACATTGTGCCTCTACCATTAGAAAACGTCCCGTTTTGATTGCTTTCTGCATCAGGTATCCGGAAACGACACATACAGCAGCAGTTCAAATGTTGCTTTCCGTTGGATGCTGATGCTGGATCACTCAAATGGTAAATCCGGTCGGTTGCAACGGATCCTCTACCATCGCTGCTTGAGTAGTCGCTGCTAAAACCGATTGGTTTAGTGTAATCCTGTCGTTGGAGAAGAAATATGCACATACAGTTTTAAATGTAAGCATGCCTTGTCACGTAGATAAGATTTAAGTGTGACTTACAACGTTGCTTATTCCAGAATTAAGGAAAACTTCAAGGATTCTTATATTTTCCTTGATGCCAGAAACAGTTTCCATTAAATGACCAGTACTTTGAATGCAAAGGTCCAAGTGCATTTCTGCCATTATGAAACAACTACTATAGTACAACGGATTGATGATGATACCTGTTCCGGTGCAATAAGGTGTTGCGTAGTTGAAGGGAAGCTACTTACTAACATTTTCATGATCACGGGCCATCAATTTTAATGTAAAATAACGTGTCATGTAGGTATAGCCATTAAAATATATTATATTCCATTTCATCCGTAAGCAAAAACAATTTAATAGTCGTCAGGAGCCATGATTATGTTGGACACAGTGCCAATGATTACCTTCACGTATTCTTGACCAAGTTTTGTGTGTGTGGTATGATTTAAGTAGTCATGTTTTTGCAAATCAGACCCTTGTATATATTCAATTGTGGACACTACACTAATTTAGTATGTGTACGTTCCATTTTCCATCTAAATCAAACATGATTCCACGCTGGATATAAAACATGGCTTCATTGCTTTGGCCTTCATGATGCGATGCGTGATTTGAAGAAACCACAGAATTCCAATTACTGAGAACTATTTGTAAAGCAGCAAGTAGATCCCACTACGCATCCGTAATTGTATTGTAGTGAGCTGTAAAATACAGACAACAAGAACAAACCACAACGAATTGAAACGTGAGGTCTTGGTTTAGAACTTTTGAGGATTATTCGCAGCTTGTTCTACCAACTGCTCGATGATGCATTCAAGAATAAAAGGGTCGTTTTTATAAGTACATTCCCAATAAACTGCAAGCTGTACAAGAAAATCTAATTTAGATAATCTCAATGCGTGAACTTTTCTTGTTTTATCTTTAAAAAAATAAACATTTTGACCACCATCACAATTCACCACGAAAAGTAATTTGTAGATGAGCAGCTAGACTAATTTCCAGACGCTACACTAAAATATAACATGCCAACCTATAACGACATATAATCAAGCATTTAAGCTATGGTATGTTGTGTAGATATAGTGGATAATAGATAAAACCCATTATTTCAGAGGTGACAGGTGCACAACAAGCCTCTCTAATATCTGTTTGTTCAGTATAATGTTGTTGATGGAACCAGGATTAACAAATAACTATTTTTATTATGCATTTTCATGAATAATTATTAATCACAACAGCCAAACGTCCGCATTTACATGCGCTATAGCACAGTTTGGAATTTGAAAGTACGTAAGCAATAGGACAAAATATTAGATTAGCTTGCTTACTCTTACATTTCCCTTAAACGTAAATATAAGGATATTATGGCTTATTTAGAGTAACTCACATAGTACTATTATATTAACTAATTTTTGGTGTGTGCAAATCGCTTTAAGATTCCTTGCGCAATCGAAAGCCTGGTAAGAAAACAGATAATGATTGTTGATTACTGTAGCGTTTAAGGCACAAAAGATTCGCCCTCCATTCGGGGAAGCATCTAATGGTGTAGGTCTAACTAATGAACACAAATAAAAATATTATACCTGTTAGACTCACATGCGAGTCAGGTAGGACAAACAACAACAACAAAAATACAACTCAATTCCAAAACATTTATATCTGACTCTTGACTTTATCCACAAAAAATTCCTGATAGTTTCTTCAAGCACTCGACAATAGAAAGTGAAGCGTATATAAGAACTAAACATCAAATGCCAAGCCCAGCAGGCAAAATGAAAAAATGAAAACCTATAGATTTGGAATTACAAGCAAGAACAGAATTATAGTACTTCAACAAGTGCTTCAATCAAATCTAGTTTCGTTGTGATACATTTAACATAACATACTTTAGATATCATTTTCACGATAGGACAGGTAATTCAATCAACGAACCCTTATTAGAAATTTTGAAATACAGAAAAATAATGAGATTTCACTGATGTCTCACACCACAAACACTCATAACAGTATTTTGAAGCACCAAGCAAGAAACAGGAAGAATGCAGTATGCAACAGAGTATTTTATTGATTCAGATTCCAAGACTTCTAGAAGTTCCGAAGGAATTATTGTGTTAGCCCGATAAAATACTCTAAGAAAGCACTCAGCGGACTTGTCAGCTTCCTTCAACAATTTTCTTAGAGCGTATTCGATGACTTCCCGAAGAACCTCGATGGTTAAATTGGAACCCTCATTTACTAAACAAAAATTATAGTCATCAGCAAAAGCAACAAACTGGATGTAATATAATAATTACATGCGCAGTAATGCGATATTGTGTACCAACCTATAGAAGCTCGACAGACGATGGCTGCGATACGGTTTTCGTAATTCCATCGTCTGATAATTTTTACTTTAACACTATCACTTCCAACATAACAACCAGTCTCCTCATCTGAAAGATGGAAAAATATGTTACAATATTACATTTAAAAAATGAATGTTGAATCAAAAGAACTACAACTACTTACATTCAAATGCAGTATTGTGTTTATGAGCCCAGATCTGCCACTCTACTTTGGCATCCCTCGGAAGTCTAGGGACAACTAGATACTCAACGATTGAGTTATTTGTGCGTTTTTCCAGCTCTTGTCGACACTCTTCAATGTAGCTTTCATCAGTAACAAAACAAATTCCCTAAAAAAGTATAAAAAATCATGCAAATTGACAGCAAATCAATTGAATCATGATGCTCTTGATTGATCTATAGTCTACTAATGATACCTGAACAATGTCACGTATTTCCACCTTGGGATCCACGGCCCTAAGAATTCTGTCTAAGTGACGAAGTGCTAGGCGACATTCCATTCGGGCACCACCATCAAGTAACTTCATACTTCCTGGCACAAGAGCAATTTGACCAGCAATGTATATAATGTCCCCGACCTTTGCAAAAACATTAATTTATATATTGACATGACAGGTGGAGTCAGATGTACGTAATATTTTTAAAGGTAACGTTGAAAACTCCTTACCCATACTGCTTGACTATAAGGGCCTATATTTGCTGGAGCCCAGTGGGAAATGCCCTGAACATGCATACAATGTCGAATATTACCATCCCCATCAGGTAATGTCTTATACGCTAAAGCTTCAAGCAGGATGGCTGTGTTGGACGGAAGCGGAGCCTCTACGCACACTCTCACAGGAGGTCGAGACGCAAAGAATTTTATATACTCCTTATTATACTCTGGGTAATCGTTCATATTTTCCACATACATGCAGATACTAATCATATCTGAAAAGGTGAAGCCTCTTTCCTCTACTAAACCTATAAAGATGTAGGTAAATTAATCCAAGTTAGCACTGGTTTAAGCAAAATTCGACAATAAACTTAGACATACAAGTGAACTAACTTTTCAGAGACATCAAAGCTTTCGTCATAGGATTTTCGCTTGAATCTAAGTCACAGTCTCCAGTTTCTAAAGTATTGTCTTTTTTTGCTTCGATTCCAACAACCCAGAGCCAACCTCCACTGTTTGAAGTTATCCTTGGTTCCACTATGAACGATTGACTTTCCTTTGTATGAACTGTTTGGCACAACTTTCCAGCTGAAGCTTCTGCATTTGCGTCCATTCCAGAAGATTCGCCCTCACTACTAGATTCTCCATTCACATCTTTCGCTTTTCTTCTTGCTGAGCAATGAATTTTACAATGACGTTCCTGGCCTTGGGGAACTGATCCGTTGTTTTCACCAGCATTTTCTGATGCACAACACTCCATGCGGCCGTTACAATCACAGCAAACAGCCTTATTACATTCAATTAGATCCGATACAAAATCATCGGGACACTTTACTGGGTGACCAACTAAGCGATCCTTCTGTTCCATAAGACGCTCATCTTCAGGTATAGTATCTAGGTCATCAACTTCTATGGGCTCTTCTTTCACTGGTGAAACCTTATGAGAGAAACAACCAATTCTTCTTAGAACTATTGATCATATACTAAATAGACAGAAGGTTAACATATTTTACTTACAGTCTTTGTGACTAGATGTAATTTATTCAGCTTTAAATATCCTACTGGCGCGAAGGCATCATTCGAGTGAATTACTTTTTCATATTCGTCTCTATGAACATCAATAAAAATCAGGTATGAATTTAAAATGGACCAATATTATATAACGGTTTAAAAGTGAATAAATAAAAGTGTTGAATAAAATTTTCTTACAAAACAATAGATTTCTGAAATAATGGACAGTCTAAAGTGAAAGTTTCGTATTCTCCCCCTTCTCCACAAACATTTAAGCCATATTTTTCTTTCTGTAGATTAAATTTGATTAATAAATTAAAACAGTTAAGACATTGTCATTCATAAATTTAATTCGCAAACGTAAATGAAATGTGGGCTAACCGATTTTACTAAATGAGTTTGCATTTCGGCAATAGTTTGTCCTAAATGTAAATCCGGATCGAGACCAAGTGATGCAGTTTTGATTATAATTGCGTTTATTCCACAGTCAACCATTTCTTGCAACAACTCAGATTGATCGCGCCTCCACAAATAAGCCAAAGATATAAGCCCTAGTCTGCTACAACTGTAAATATAAAAAATGATGTATCTTCTTACTTCAATGCGAATACTTGACAAACGAATACTAACGGAAATATTTTAGAATAAAAATTAGCTTACACACTCTCTACCCTAACTCTTTGATAGTCGCTTAAAATTGCTCCAACAGCCACTCCTTCAATAGCAATGTCTGCCTGTTAACAGCAATGAGCACTTTAATTTAGAAACTAACTACAACAAGCATTTTGTAACCGCAATAAGGAAAAACTAAAACCCCTCCATTGGAGGGCCTCCAAACCTTGACTTCCATTAGAAGGGAATACAAATCTTCAACTTCATCTCCCTCCGTAGGTGAGTATTCTTTATCCTGAATTACAGCTTGACCCGATATTGTTCTTCTGTATAAAGGTAAGCCCATGGATTGAGAATAGAGAGATATGCCGTCATGACCAACAGTTTGATACATGTAGCTATCCATCTCATCTGGTGGAAAATAATGATTGATTTAGAAGGTAACTTTTTGATTGTCAGTAATTAGCATAAATGCCAAAAACAATAAAAACATACCACATCCTGAAGGCTGAAGATTTGCAAGTGCCACGATTTCATGCCCAGCAGCAACGCACATCATCATATTATAGCAACTATCCTTCCCTCCACTAACTAAAGCTACGACCCTCATTTTGATTGCGATTTATAAAAATAACAACTGTCTACTACTGTGAGATAAGGAAAGTAAAAGAAGAAGAAGGGGCTTATTGACTCGAAGAAAATACAAAAACTTAAATGAAAACAATAGTAAAAGGGTCAAAAATATTATAAGAAAATAAAGTAATCAACATTGCGGAGAATGTAATGTTGCATTATTACAAAATATAGGTTAACTAACAAATTAATCAAGTTAATGAGACTAATCTGTTGCCACAATACAAGGGGGAACGTGGTGCACAGTATTATTTGTGCAAAGGTGTGTCAAATAATAAACCCGGATATTTTCGCAAATATGGGTTGATACGGTTAGTTTTTCTTCACTAGTTTCTTGAGCTTCCATCATTCCTACATACATGCAAGAAAACTTTAATTAAAATTAAATTAAACAAATACAGACATTATTTATAATGATTATGATTTCTCACGTTATAGACATTTATATTTGGCACAGAAAGATAGCCCGAGTGTTAACTCTCCAAGAAAAGTGTGTAGGTAGATCCGTTAGCACTGATTATTTCAAAATATTTGTTTGCGCAGGTGCTCGTCTGTCTCGCGTTTGAATTATTTTTCTGTGACCCCGACCTTTCTTGTCCACTGGTCGGATGGGAAAGTTACATTATTATCAGAGTAGACAAGTCCAATATACGGTGGAAACTCCATTCGCGACTTATTGTACTGACTCACTTCCGTAACCAGAAAGCATAAATGGTGGACGCTGACCGTTCGGTAAATACCACTGAATGACCTATGATCAATATCAATAAAAAAAATGTCAGCAATTTTTCATGAATATGCAAATTAATACATACAGAATATGCAGATTTTTATGAATAAATGAATCAAAAATGAGATTATCAGTGGCTATATTGATAGCTCACATCATATCGTAATCGTGCCTAAATAACAAAGTTTAACATTTACGAGTGAGATGACCATGACCAAACAGTCCACAGGACAAACATAAAAGCATGTTTTACTTGGAAGGAATTTACTTTGTAAGCTATACATTTTAACTGTTCTCTTCTGAACAACATATTTATACAATTACATACACCTAATTTTGTAACGCATTTGCATGGACTATATTCAAAACGTGACATTTGACATTATTTGCAGCGAACCACGTTGACTTCCAATACTTGCTCCAAAGCATTCTCCATGCGTTCATTCATTCTAATCTGTTTCATGTTTAACACGATACGATAGCGGATTTGCAATGATTGGCTATTAACCATACAATTCCTGATTACAACAAACAATGACTTTCAAGTACCAACTTTGTCTGCTGATCCTATGCATTGGCTCACAAAAAATTAAATGTTCCTATTCAACCTTATCAAATGTGATGTTTGAAACAAAACTGATAAGAAATTTTTACCTTTCATCACTCCAACAAACTTGTGCTCACAAAATATCGAAGATCATCTGAGGTTAGGTTAAAGTATCCTGTATTGCAATAATAACCAAACTATCAACTATGTATAATATTTGTGATTCAATTTACTTTCCCATCTCGATCTGCTCACTTCACACAATCACATTACTATAAATTTAATTCATTTTTCTGAAAGAAATTGATGATGAGACGGAATAATTTTACACCCAACTGATTCATAAATATCTTGTGCAAGATAATAAACAGCGAGTGAGAAAATACACAACTTCTTCATCTCAAAAATCCAACTTGCAGCTGATGTTGGCACATAATATCATGTGCTTCATAAGGAGAATCTAAACACACTCCCAATCATCCTCAATGCTTTTTCTTCACTCCACAACTCATCATCAGAAGAGATCAGAGATCACTTTTTTTGGTTTGGAGAATAAGCGAGCTTCAACAGTTCAGCATGCTCATCATCATCACAAAAACAGATTGTGATATCCTTATAATTTCAGACCAAAATATACATATTGGTATGGACTTCTTGGTAAGAGTACATGGTTATACTTTGTGAATCATTAACCTGCGCGTCGTTGAATGTTGTTGTTGTGTCCTACTTTATGCACTATGTAGTGTACTTTTCGGCTATATAGTAGTATATTTATAATTGCGTTATGGATATACTCAATTCAAGTTGATTTATGAACCGTCGCGTAATAACGTATTTATGTACTTTTCCGAAGTTCATTGGTATAAATATAAATATTTACTTGTTCCGTTACTCATTATATGTATCAAAAATAGTCATCATCAAAGGCAAATGGGGTATATATCCATGTGACTAGTTCATGGTAACTTGAGTTTGGAACAGTGGGATCTTTTGTTCATTCTTCCGTGATCGTGAATCCTTTACTTTTTAAGTTGGGAGACACACAAGAAGAGGTTATTTTTATCATAATTATATTGATTTGTCTCTTGTCTTCTCAATAATGAAGACTGACTTTAAGGGTTTACTAATACTAGCTACTAGGCTTTCATTTAATGAAGTATCAAGTTACCCACATAATTCATTTCTTGGAGAGATAGTGATAGTATATGAGAAGATGAAATGAAATATGAGACTTGTCAATTCAAAAGAAGACTATATTTAACTTCAATGTCATTTTTAGTATTAGGATATATGGTACACTAAATTTTCAGTAGTTGTAAATTGAAAAAGGATATTTCTCTCATGATGAGACAAGAAAACGGATATATATTTCTGAGAAATATGGGCAATGTGAGACATGTCATGGTTCTCGACTTTCTTCACCAGAAATTAGCTGATTTGTGACTTACCTTTGTTTTAAAAACAATTTAGATGTGAAGCTGTTTAATTTATACAGTTGTGTAGTTCAGAAGAACACTAGTTAACTTTGTTATCACCCCGAATCGAATCCATCAATTCAGTCTTCAATTAGGGTTCGGATGAGAGAAGGCAATAAGTTATTTTTTGTCTTCCACGATTATAACGGGTGATTGCAGAAGATTAAGTAAATCACTATCAATATATATCAACTATATAAGTAATATTGTTTCTTCCAAGTATTAAATGGATTAGTACAATACGATACTAAACGAGATACAGAGCCGATTTCTTTGAGAGTGAAGTAACTGGAGCCAGCTTGCTTAAATGATAGCTTTGTAATGTCATATCTCGTGTATTAAGAGGCAAACTAGAAGAATAGTACAAATGTGCCAACCTGATGATGATTTTTCTTGGCGTTTCAACAATATTTTGTCCTAACCAGCATGCCAGTAAAACGTTTGGATGGTAGTAATGCAATGCACATGCTGATTATGTGATAAAGCTCAGCTTAAAATACTACGCTGCAAAGAGAAAGTCAAAGTTGTCTGGTGCCATCGCCATCAAGTCAATGTGTTGTGTGAAGCCTTTCACTTGACTATGTATGTAGTATTGCATGTAAAACGGACGAGTATGGGAGCTGAGTTCATTCTTCTAGAATTCAGTTGGTGATTGATGATCTGACTAGACGAGATGTGTCTCTGTTCTTTGTCTTGTTCTTGTTGTGTAATATCAAATACCAGAATATAATCTTGTAATTGTTTTGTTATAGATCGTATTATGGGTATAGACTGCAAATGAAGGCATGCATAGTCAGAACAGAATCACACCAACCAATAAACCAACATCTTTTACATGCTTGATGTTCATAGTAGTACACTTGTAGCCTAATCCAAAAATATTCCATACTCCATGAATATGAATGCATTGGAATGTATAGCAAGCGTTTTGGTTTGAAGTCAACAGTTAACTACAAAATATATAGTTTGCACCTGCCCTATTACCCTAGTAGTAAAGGTAGTAATCCATGATACGAGTCAGTAAAAAACTTAAATACATTGACTGATTTTGCATATTCAATCAAACATTTTCTGCACTACTGCAAGAAAAATGAATAAACAGTTGATCTGATTCTATGAATAGTAATGCTGATAAATGGTGATGGGATGGGCTACAGGACAAGTTGGCAAACACTTAATAAAATTAGGAAATTAGAGTTTGTTCGATTATAATTGTGAAACGAATGCATTATGATATGAATGTGTGTGGCATGGCTGGCTGACCTACTCTCTTTCAAGGACGTAATAACAAGAATGTCATCTTATCTTTGTCTTTCTTCCCAAGCACACTTGTGCGAATTGTACAAAAGCTACTATACTACACAGTTTTATATGTTGTAAGCCAAAGTAGGCATGCGAAAATTATTTCATCTCCTCTGGTTGGAGTGTTGGTGATGCAGA
Organism: Orchesella cincta; assembly: GCA_001718145.1. Lineage (NCBI taxonomy): Eukaryota > Metazoa > Arthropoda > Collembola > Entomobryomorpha > Orchesellidae > Orchesella > Orchesella cincta. The sequence goes on from LJIJ01001328.1 coordinate 36,339, forward strand.
AATATATGGCACAATGGCACATCATGAAACAGTAAGACATCGATTTTTGGTCTGAACTGAAAGATGCACTAGTACTGCTCGCTAATTAGATACATTTCTTTTGGCAGGATCTGGTGTGAAAATAATTGTTAGCGTTTCATCGAAATGATTGCATGTGCGACGACACAGTCTAATGAAAAACGTAATGCAGGTAGCCTATTAAGTACAGCGTATAATGATTAGAAAACGGTGGCATGTAAATATAACTATGAAACATGAGCAGTCTAAAAACTAACTACATTTACAGCTCGTTGAGTTGAGATATGCATTTTTACTTTATGTCATGTATTTGCTCTTGTCATGATGCTTAAAGTACAGGCAGGATCTAGATGTTTTCATTTTTTTCTCCTGTAAATACAAACATAAATACCTTCGGTAACTGAAGTTCGGTTACTTTCGGTTGCACTACACATCATAATATTGTGCCGCTTATCTTAGCTTTTGATCTGCCTATTTTTGTCTTAAATTCATATACTCTTAAAATAGCAGATGACATGGTGTCACATAAGTCATTACCGTAATACGTTTTAACCCGATAAGTATGAAGCTTTGACATTCTTTCCTGGTCTTACATGCAAGTTCGAATGTTTCGTAAAATATTATTGATTTGATAACAATAACTTTTCCTTCAAACAAAGAGATGTGCTAAGTCAAGAATTAACAGAATAGCATTTATTGACTCAAATTTTACATAGTTATTTGTCGTCCGTGTACAACTCTTCCTGACTGTTTAAACCATTTCAAGAGATCGTGAGAAAACCCAGCTATGACGCTTTTAAAAAATATATTATATTAAACTTCAAAAAACAGCAACATAGTTTATATCATTTACCAGTTATAGGGATATATTTTTGAACCAATAATATTTCTCTTTTTAGAAACGAAACTTTTCACATAAGTTATAAGACTACAAGGTACTTAATTGAAATTGAAATAACAATTGACTGCAGGTTAATTAATGAGTTTCAAATTTTTAAAATCAACTGACTCGGAATAACGGATAAGCAAAGAAAAACTACCAATTTTAATGATTAATTCATTTATTGGTATAGATCACTGAAATTGTTTCGTAGGGTTTACAAAGTTGACATCAAGTGATTGATTATCCTAATTCGATTTTCTCATCAAAATATCAAGTCAGTAATGACCGTCTCAATAAAAAGTAATTACAAATGTATTGTTGTAGTAAAGTCTTCGTAACCGTAAAACTACAAAAGAAATAATGGATACTGCTTAAGTATTATTATGTCAATTATACTAAGCTAAATATAATATGTACGTATTTCACTTAAACTAACGGGGTCAATTACAGCTCACAGTTACAACCACATGACATGACACCATTCCAAGATTCCACTGCTCCGCATGATTTCATAGACTTATTGATCCACAGCCTCACTCAATCCACTCAACTGCTGGACAGAAAATCAGATTATGGAAGAGACGAACAGATTTTACGAAGAAAGATACCGTACAAAATTGTCTTTTGGTGAAAACTGCTCAACCGAGTAAGTATAAAAACGACACTTAAAACGCCCTCAATCAATACACCATTTCCACGTGTTTTCGTTTCGGAGCCGCTATAGCCTTCTTGATTGCAGTCCAATCTTCGACAATGTCAACATCATTGAGCATATACACTAGGTAAGGTCCAGACACTGCAACTGGCTTTTTCTTTTTGTCACCAAAAATGTCGATTGATTTTTTATTTTTTCGTTTTAAAGCCGTTTCTAGCCAGAGTTCCGAAGTAAAGTCATTATTTCTGTCTTCTTCCAGTCGACGGATTTTCTCCTCCGAGTCTGATTTAATGGAGTCATACAACAGTTGTTTTTCACTCTGTTAGTAGTTACAAAAAGAACATTCCATTCATTATTATTATCGTGTTATAAACGGTTTCATTGCAATAATAATTCAAGACTCATTTAATTATAGTATTATTACCTCATAATTTTGTCTTATAGCTAACTCCTCCGCTTCGAACTTGTGTTGCACGTTCACCAATCGAAACTGGCGAAGATTGGCTGTAACCTCCATCCGAGTTCTCATATTCTCCTGTAATTGTGCCAACGGACCAAGATATTCTTTTGCTTTTCCTGAACGTACTTCTTCCAACTTTGCTGTTATCTGAGCCATGCGTTCATGGTACAACCTGTAATGAAAAACAACAAATGTTATTAATCCCAAAGAACGACAAATTACAAATTAAATTATAATTAAATAGAACCACAACAAGTGCTCTAAAACAACAACGTACAACTCTCGAAGATATTGAAACTGTTTCTCAAAATCACTCAGATCTGATTGGAACTGCTGTTTCTTCAACTCCGAACTCTGTTCATCCATTTCTGTAAACAACAAAAAGTATAGTCATTCGGCGTGTGTATTTGACAAACGTTTTTCTTTGTTTGTTTACAAATTCATGCGCATACCTGAACTATCCTCAGAGTCGGAAGAGTCACTGGAATCCGAACTAGTTGATTCAGACGAGGACTCATCTACATCCATCGAGTTGGAATCTGCTCCAGCAGCACTGTCATTTGTGGATTTCGACGCTTCATTATTATTAGCATTACTATTTGTACTACTACCGTTATTATTACCGGCACCAGACACACCTTTATTACCACTATTGTTACTACTAGTATTGCCACCGCCACCACCACCACCATTATTCGTGTTACTATCACTAACACAATTAACGGAAGAAGTAGATTCAGTTACTACTGTCGACGAAACACCAACACTACCACTTGCTGAGCAATTTTCATCTACATCCACCTCCATCGTTGTTCCTCCTCCACCACTAATACTACTCCCACGTGTTCTCGACTGGGATCTCGTAGAGGTGGAAGTGGAGCTGCCATTCCCATTGTTGAAGCCTCCATTCATAGTGTGGTGACCATTAGTAGTTCTTCTACTCGACCTGGATGCTTTTTCAGAGGTGGTTGGTAGCGCTGTTGAGGAACCATATTGTAAGGAAGCTGTATTGTCTGCCTGATCCATTTTCCCCAAGGCTGACCTTAGCCTCACCGAACCAGCCCTGCTACTCATCGTACTGCCTGGATATTCGAAGACAACAATGGTTTTGTTACGCCGACTAGAAACGAGATAAGATGACCTATTCCCAAGTTTTTTTTACTGTCTTTATTACTTCATAATAACCTTTACATCATAATGCTTCAGGGTTTAAACACTATATAGAATATTCTTCACAGTTCAATTTCACTTTCACCGATTTGTAGTAACCTTCCGTAAATAATATTCACCCAGGAGGGATATATTATGCTTTTGCACATGGTGTTTATATCACTGCACAATAAAATACGCTCGGAAATCTACCCAAAATTCCACCACCACCATCCAGAGCCTCATGTTTTGCATACATGTACGGATGATAACTGATGACGGCAAACATCTGCATATGAGTGCGCATTAGTTGCAGTCACAAACATTTCACCAACCGTTTGTTTTTATGCTTTTTGAAAAAACACACCAGATTGGATTTGGAGATGAGTTCCTTATTTATTAGTTTCGATGAAATCATCATATTTCGCATCACAAATCTGTGATCAAATCCGGATGATCAAGATGGAATTGTGATTGTAGGCTCTCCATTTATATGTGAAACCTTCGTATATCTTCGTCATATGTGCTAATTTCCTGTTCAGAAAACCTTTTGGCGAAGAACTCTCCGATAATTGGAATGAAAGATGATGGTTCAGAGGCTATATTTTGGCTTTACAAGTTATTTCTGCACAACTGCTGTGATATTGGATATTGTGCACCTCATCCTTCTCTCTCTCAAAAATAACAAGGTTTTAGTAACAGGCTGCATATGATGATGATGATAAACTGTTTGATTGAAATAAATGCGATGGTGTTATCCTACATATTAAATGCACAATGTTTTGAACGTGATGTGATAACTACCACCTTCACCACTCGCTTCGTTCTTAAAAATCTGCTGTTGCTGATTCTCATCCGTCTGTATGCATTCTTGATATAGAGGGTATAAAGTTATATAAAGACGATACATAGTAAGTACGCATTAAAAGGTTAAGGCATAGTTTTTACATTGTACAAACAAAGTATATGTCTGTAGTGTAGTAGACGTAGGTAGTCCATGTCTGTAGTAGTATCCAAGATCAATATGTTGGCCATGCATTCATTTGCGTACCCATGTTAAATGTGTATGAAATCAGGATTGAAGGTTTATATAAACTAAATATACCTAACTATTGCTGCCATGCTTCGACATGCCCAATGTATTGAGGTTCAGAAACGGTATGCATACAATAATATCCTTATGATGTCTGAATCTGAATGAACATTGAATGTATACAACATATTGAGAGTAAATTGAGAGTACGAGCATTGGTAGGTATAGGAGACTGTCTGGGCGACCTGACGCGGCTAACGAATATTGCCTGTAGGTTGTAAAGTTAGCATTTCAAGGTTTATAAAGGATGAAGGAAAGCATAAAATCACTTTCTATCTGTATGGTCCTATACTTTTGGCGTGTTGGCAGTATTGGAGAGAGTAGTGACAGACTTATAAGATCACATTAGATCAGGATGTGTTGGATGTATATGGTATAAGTATAAGAAAAACGAGCAATACAGCTTCAGTGAAAGGCAAACATATGCCTTAAATGTAGGCATACATTTCCATAATGCAGAGAGAGAGAGAGAGAGATCTTTGAAATTCAACTTGCTCAGTTGTATTTGTATTTTAAATGAAGTATGTATTGATGTACTTCATGTACTGTATAAGTACAATGTACTAAATGAGCTAACAAGTGCGGGATTGCATGTTGCATTATAAAGGATACAGGTAGGTTTAAGTAGGTGCAATTAAGAAAAGATCTGCCAGCCGAATACTTTATTGCAGAACTATGAGACAAGATTGCAAATGGACATTCATGAATGAACAGACTCATTTCGCCTAATCTAGATACGAGACTGTAAGATGACATGAAATGAAGTTAACTTTTGCAGTTTTACTAAAAATTGTAGCTTTTCGGCTATACCATGAAGAAAGCAGAGAAGGATATTCTAAAACGAAAGCTTTATATAAAAAGACATTAAATTACAAAAATGATTCATGAAAATGTAATGATGATTTATAGTATGATTCATTTATGGCAATTACTCAGGTTGGTTTACAGCAGAAGTGCAACAGAACAAGGATACATATGGGGCTATATGAGCATAGGGCAGTTTTATACATTACTTCTATATTCACATGTTACTTCCACACTATATACATCGTATACTTGGCTGCAATATCACTTAATTTTATATTTTCGAGTAGTAGTAGTAGTAAGACATAGGTACGGCATGTCTGCATCAGAACATCAGCTGATCTTCAAAGAAATATGCACATCGGCAATAAATATGGAACACTGATTTTATAATTAGTTTAATTAAACGTTCAGTCTAGTCAACTCTTCTTAACCATACTTTCCCTTTTTCCAAATATCAGAATTGGATCATTGGAGCAAGTCAAAGTGAGTGGTGGCTTGTGGAACTTATTTTTAGTGCAACTTTCGCCTTTCACTGACTTATTTGCAGTTTTGCGTTGTATTGTTGCATGTAACTAATGTAACTCCTAAAGATTTGGTATGTGATGCAGCTCAATAAGTAAAAGCGTAATATGTTATGTAAAAAGCAAGAAGCTGTCAGATGTCAAGCCAGTCTTATTGAAGGCATTCTAAATTGAGATCAGTGACTAGTCAATATTCTTCATTTACAATATACGTGATTTATCCTCCAAGTTCACCCGTTGATAAGGCTAAGGGTATTGACTTTAATTCTGTGTGTACATCCGTACTAACAAACCTAATCTAATTTCATATGTATGTATGTGAGTGTATATCCGTAACCTTCAAATTTTTTTGCATGACCATTTTTAAATCAATTTTTAATATGATATCTTGAAAGACCTTATAAAACTACGAGGGACATATTTTTTATTTAGTCGAAAAAGTTTCAAATAACGGAGCTAGCGCCCTCTAAAGTTTTGACCGTGGAACGCGATTAACTCCTTTAAATATTGACCGATTGACCTGAAATTTGGTATACAGGCTATTAAACAAAATCGTAGGATGGTGTTTTCTGGATTTTTGAAAATTCGAATTTGGGCGGGAGAAATTAAAGTTTCAAAAAAATTTTTTTAGTAATTTAAAAACAAGTACAGGATCCTTCTACACACTACCCAAGTATAGCTAACACGTAATTTATAAAAATTATTTCGAGTTTTTCAACATTCATACATGGCGCCAAACTCATTTTTCAAAATTTGTTATCTTTTTTACCATACGTACTTAGACTGCTATAAAAGGAGTACACCAAAGCAAATTTCATCCAAATTGGTTGATTGGTTTACGAGATATTTGAGTACAAAGTTTTTGAAATTTAACCTACATTTTCTTATGCAAACTTATAAAAACGGACTCCCACAACTCATTTCTGGAGCCAGAAACTAAATTTAATAATTAGTTTAGTATTAAATAAAGTTTATAATAAAATTCACACTAACTAAAAATGTGAATTTTTTTGAAAACACCTTGTCAGAAATTACTCAAGGAGTCCGAATATGCAAGTGCCATCCTTCTACGACTCTTAGTTTTTGAGTAAATCGCGTCCCTCCATTCTGACCTATGAAGTTCCAATGGGTGCCACCAGAGAAGGACTTCATTTTGAAAATTGAAAGAAAACACCTTGTCAGAAATCACTCAAGGAGTCCGAATATGCAAGTGCCATCCTTCTACGACTCTTAGTTTTTGAGTAAATCGCGTCCCTCCATTCTGACCTATGAAGTTCCAATGGGTGCCACCAGAGAAGGACTTCATTTTGAAAATTGAAAGAAAACACCTTGTCAGAAATTACTCAAGGAGTCCGAATATGCAAGTGCCATCCTTCTACGACTCTTAGTTTTTGAGTAAATCGCGTCCCTCCATTCTGACCTATGAAGTTCCAATGGGTGCCACCAGAGAAGGACTTCATTTTGAAAATTGAAAGAAAACACCTTGTCAGAAATCACTCAAGGAGTCCGAATATGCAAGTGCCATCCTTCTACGTCTTAGTTTTTGAGTAAATCGCGTCCCTCATTCTGACCTAATGAAGTTCCAATGGGTGCCACCAGAGAAGGACTTCATTTTGAAAATTGAAAGAAAACACCTTGTCAAAAAAACTCAAGGAGTCCGAATATGCAAGTGCCATCCTTCTACGACTCTTAGTTTTTGAGTAAATGCGTCCTTCAATTTGACCGTTACATTTTTTGCCGCGAGCCAGAGTTCAAGCTCCGCAATTAAACATTAACAAAAAGCCGACTACATCGCATTTGCATAATCGGCTCGAGTAAAGTTCGAAGAAGTTGATTGTACCTTTTTGCAAAATGAAGTCATTCTAGGTTACCACTCTAGAGACGCGATTTACTCAAAAACTAAGAGTCGTAGAAGGATGGCACTTGCATATTCGGACTCCTTGAGTATTTTCTGACAAGGTGTTTTCTTTCAATTTTCAAAATGAAGTCCCGCGATTTACTCAAAAACTAAGAGTCGTAGAAGGATACTTTGCATATTCGGACTCCTTGAGTAATTTCTGACAAGGTGTTTTCTTTCAATTTTCAAAATGAAGTCCTTCTCTGGTGGCACCATTGGAACTCATTGGTCAGAATGAAGGGACGCGATTTACTCAAAAACTAAGAGTCGTAGAAGGATGGCACTTGCATATTCGGACTCCTTGAGTTTTTCTGACAAGGTGTTTTCTTTCAATTTTCAAAATGAAGTCCTTCTCTGGTGGCACCCATTGGAACTCCATAGGTCAGATGGAGGGACGCGATTTACTCAAAAACTAAGAGTCGTAGAAGGATGGCACTTGCATATTCGGACTCCTTGAGTATTTCTGACAAGGTTTTCTTTCAATTTTCAAAATGAAGTCCTTCTCTGGTGGCACCATTGGAACTCATAGGTCAGAATGGAGGGACGCGATTTACTCAAAAACTAAGAGTCGTAGAACGATGGACTTGCATATTCGGACTCCTTGAGTGATTTCTGACAAGGTGTTTTCAAAAAATTCACATTTTTATTATTGTGAATTTTATTATAAACTTTATTAATACTAAACTAATCGATAAATTCAGTTTCTGACTCCAGAAATGAGTTGTGGGAGTCCGTTTTAATAAGTTTGTATAAGAAACTATAGGTTAAATTTCAAAAACTTTGGACTCAAATATCTCGTAGACCAATTAACTAATTTGGATGAAATTTGTTTTAGTGTACTTCTTTTATAGCAGTCTAAGTACGTATGGTAAAAAAGATAACAAATTTTGAAAAATGAGTTTGGCGCCATCTATGAATTTTTAAAAAACTCGAAATAATTTTTTTAAATTACGTGTTAGCTATACTTGGGTAGTGTGTAGAAGGATTCTGTACTTGTTTTTAAATTACAAAAAAAAATATTTTTTGAAACTTTAATTTCTCCCGCCCAAATTCGAATTTTCAAAAATCCAGAAAACACCATCCTACGATTTTGTTTAATAGCCTGTATACCAAATTTCAGGTCAATCGGTCAATATTTAAAGGAGTTAATCGCGTCCCACGGTCAAAACTTTAGAGGGCGCTAGCTCCGTTATTTGAAAACTTTTTCGACTAAATAAAAAATATGTCCCTCGTATTTTTTAAGTTTTTCAAGCATAAGGTTAAAATCATGATTTAAAAATGGTTATGCAAAAATTTTGAAGATAAGCCGAATGATAACACTCACGTGGTTTGGGTAAAGGGGATTTCTTTGTGAAAAAAATTTCCCAGCATTTACCAGGCATTACAAGAGTAAACAGCTATTTACGGTACACACAACCTCTTCAGTGACTTCATAACGCCTTTTAACATAGATGGCTTAAACGCCAACATGTTTTCAAATAGAAATGGTTTAATTCATTTTGATAACAGGTCTCTGATGTTCTATGGATTCAAGTAAAGTTGTATGAAGTACAGTAATGCTACTCATGCTTTATAGTTTTTTCTATGACGAAAATTTAAAACACAAGTTGTCCTCTTATAAACAAACCTATTAGCAATAATCGATTTATTTGAAGGAAAAAAAACGTTCTCCATTTAGTTACAACAAGAGGTATGATGCGTGCATGATAAAAAACAATATGAGAAACAGGATTCCGGTTTATAAATTTTATGAAGTCAATACCGCTCATGAAAAAATCATTTTTTGTCTCACTTGTGTTTAGTTAACATTAACACAACAACATGATTGGGTCATGGAAGCTGAACAAATATTAACACCAATATTCAGCTAAGGAATTCTCTACTATTGAGAAACAGCAATTATTATTATTATTATTGGTTCAATATTATTCAACATAGTAAAATAAGGAGTGCTCGCTAAAAAAGCGAATTGGTCATTGCAATTAAGTAGATTTTGACAATTAGCAACACAAATTTATATTTACCTGATTAAAAGGAATAATTTATATTTCACTAAAACTATAATTAATCATTGAAGCGTAAACTTTTGATTAGATACTGATCACAGTATGTTTTACTGTGTCGTGATTATCATCATTGAAAATGATACGATTTAAAAAAAACTAAATACTATAACAGCTAATGAAATAGTAAATCAGGTTGATAAATAGAAAACTTGTTACAACAAGTATTTAGCATTTGCATTTACATTTACTAATACGTGGATTCTTAGCTATTCCATATAACCGAATAATAATTATTGTCCGAAATGTGACCTTTATAAGTTAAAAGCTTGTGGTGGAATATCTGTTCGTAAACGGAGTAAACAGAGTCCTCAGTTGTATCTTAAGTTGTCCTATTCTTAGTCCCATTCTAATTAAAAAATATTGTCCAGTCCATGCTAGTTCACTGTGACAATGTTTCAAACAACCTGCAAAATCACAAGGGATTTATTCATCAAAGTATTCTATTTGTTTTGAACCCAATTGCATTTGCATTTAAATTGTCTTACATCTTTTTGCCTTACACGCTGCATCAAGCTGAGCCTTCCAGAATATGGGATGATAAATTTGTAACTATAATGATTTAAAGAGCTTTTTGGTTGTTTCCAGTTGTCATGTCATGGCCAGGTAAAAGATGAGTTAGGCTCAAACTCTAGACTGATAATAGAAACAAACGTAGGTGAGTTAATTTTGAGTTTAATGAATCATTTTTTGTATATTTCATCTCAAACGGAGTGAAAGCATCTAAAGAGTGGTGCCATACCTTATTATCTGGATCAGATTGGTAACACTTCTTCACCAAGAAGACCTTTCTTTCCTACAGGGGAAAGAACTGAACTCGACATTGGGCTGCTCCACGTTCAAGGTTTTACTTGGGTTTGGAATGCTTATATTTTTGAGTCGTTTTGTGCTCACTGAAGCTTTCGCCTGAGCAGCAATCATTGTAGAAGATGCTTGTTTAATTTTGGATTGCGATTTCATGGATTTGGAAAGTCGTTTGGATTTTGATTCAATTTCAACTTGGACAATTTTCCTGCGCATGGCATCTGATAATTTGGATGTTTTCCGTGTACATCGTTTCTCTGTATCGCGGCCATATTTTTCCTTTTTGAGCTCATTCACTTTCTCCTCCAAATTCGCGATTTCCGCATCTTTTTCTTTTCCCAGCTTTTCCATGTCATGACGAATTTGTGCAATGGATCTCTGCCTCTGCTCAATGGCGTTCTCTTGTGTAGAAATTAGGTGTGTTAACTGGTCCTGTTCCACTGACAAACGTTTTCTTTCTTCTTCTACTTCCACAACTTTCTTGTTTGCCAACTCTAGATCCAATGTTTGCTGTAGAATTTTGCCCTCGTATGACTTGAGACTTTGTTCCTTCTGTACCAAATCCTGACTTAGTTGTGATATCCTCCGAGATTGCTCTCGGTTGGTTGAAATCAGCTGCCAAGCTTTCCTTTTTCTGGTTAATCTTTCAAACTGTTATCTGTATACACTGTAAATTTTACAAGGAGACCTCTATTTATCAATCCGATTATTTTTTTCACGAGAGAATTCTTTGGGGTGTTCTTTTGGAGTTGTGGGTGGCTACTGCAGGCTTTGACTGCACTTTTATCCCTGGGCTTTTGAGCTTCTTATTTTTCGGACATCCACTGGCTTTTGTTTTAAAGTTAGCTAATCTCTCTCGAGACTTCTTTTGCGTGCGGTATCGGCAGTTTTCCTTGCTTTCCTTGCCTGAACGAGCACCGCCATGTAGGTTTTCCTCAATTGCACTTTTGGACAAACTGATCCTTCAGCTTAAGAGTCTTTTGTAATTCTGTATGTGTTTTGGATTGTTTCAGCTTCTATCTGTTGCTTCTTCTGTTTTTTGTTTCAGGTCTGTTTCGCAAATGTCTCTCGGAACTCTTCTCTTTGATTCCTCGGGTTTGGCGGGGGGGCTCCTTGCTCCTCAGGGGGCGTTTCTTCGTCATCGGAGCGGTTGAAGCATGGAGATTTTGTAGGTGGTTGGGAAGTTCTCGCTTTCGTGTGAAAACTTTCTTCCATAGTGGTCTGGGATTGCCACAAGTATTGGTAGCTGAATGACGACAATGGGTCGCTATAATTCACACCTTTCAGGATTCTCATGGTTTTCCTTTGTGGTTATGAGTTGTTGGATTGTTTAGCTACTTGGCGTTTTGCGAGGTCTGGTTGATTGTACTCTAGTTTTCTCCGGTATGTTGTTTTGTAGTTTTGTGATTGTTTTGTTTTATGTCATGTGGTATTGTAATGGTGTTGATGGTTTGGTTTGTGTTTTAAATGTTATTCTTCGTTCTTTGTTCCCCGTGTGCCCAGTGGCAGTGAGGCGTTGAGGGTTGTTTTGGTTCGCCATTTCAGTTCCCATGCATATGCTTTTTGTGAAATGCTATTCGTGTTTACTGATATAATTTTTTGTGCAATTGCTCGTTAGCTGTGATTCGTGTGAGGTCCTTAGGATTGATGTTGGTGGATGATGCTGACGGTGCGTGTTTTAGCACTAGGTCATTTGTGGTACAATTTGGCTGTCGATTGAGCGGGTAGTGGAGAGTTGTTGGCGTTTTGTGTATAATAAAATATGCACTTGGAAACTGATGATGATGTTGGGATGTATGACATTCGGACCGCCTTGGCAGATTGAGATTTGTGGGAATTTGTATAAGGGTTTCGAACGAAATCGGACGTTGAATGCGGAGGAAGCCTTCAGTGGTATTTGCGAGGTTTTTTTCTTTTTACTAAATTTTCCCACCCAATATTGGTATTGTGCAGACATATCATAAAGTGAGTGCTTTGGATGCAATTTTGAAACAGACGAACCAATTTGACACTTCTTCAAAACCTTATTGTTTGAACTAACTTGGATAATCACTTTACACACAAAATCGGTTTCCGCACGCAGTGGGTTTGGTTCTGCTCTCGAGGTAAGTTGCTC